>JAWPHD010004553.1:0-184678 GCA_037043455.1 Cyrtodaria siliqua | reverse complement strand
TCCAAAGTATATGTATGACGAACATTGGTTGTACCACCCTCTCAAGAAACCACCCCGCACTCTCTCTGATTATAATGGCGGAACTCTCAACACTGTAGGTTACTTTTCTCTCCCATGTAAACATGGTAAATGCGAGCACACCTTAGACTTTTACATTGTCAAGACGCGCTCTCCTGCAATAATAGGACTCATCAAGTTAGTGTACTCAGTAGACCCTATAAAGTCACAAAATACTGACAGCATTCATATGAGTAAGACAGCTGTACTTAAGGATATGCTTAACTGTTTCAAGGCATAAGTCTATTCGCTGGTGAATGCAGCATTCACATTGACAAACAGGCTACCCCTGTTGTTCATCCACCAAGACGTGTACATAACAAAGGTAAGCAACAATTAGATTGTATGGAATCGGCCAAGGTCAAGACGCCTACCGATTGTGTTAATTCCATGGTAATCGTGGGGAAGTCAGAGTCTGGCAAACTCCACAAGGATCTGAACAAGGCTATATCTAGACCACACTATCCTCTAAGAACACTAGAGGATATATTGCCCAAGCTGTCTGGTGCAAGATATTTTTCGAAGTTTGACGCTAGGTATGGCTACTGGAATATAAAACTTCCACACCAGTCATCGTTCCTCACTGCCTTTAATACCCCGTTTGGACGGTATAGGTATTTAAGACTTCCATTTGGACTCAAGTCAAGATGAGTTGCAAAGGAAAATTGATGAATGTTTTGAGGGGTTAGATGGGATAGTCTCAGTAGTTGACGACATCCTAGTAACTGGTCAAACAAAGAAGGACACAAACTTACGTAATGTAATGAAACGAGCTCGAGAAATGGGCATCAGGTTTAACGAGAAAAAACTTGAAGTAGGTGCTACAGAGGTACCGTACATCGGGCACATTTCGACTGCAGAAGGTCTTAAACCAGATCCATCAAAAACGTCCATCATCATTAATGACATGGATCCTCCCAAAAACCGTTCAGAATTGGAAACCATTCTTGGTATGGTCAATTTCTTATCAAAATATCCACCAAACCTATCAACAAACACAAGTCCTCTTAGGCAACTGTTATCCTTTGTATGGGACTCGCAGCATGACGCCGCGTTTTTGAAAGTCAAACAAATTTTCACGGACGCACCTGTATTAGCGTATTATGACCCCCAAAATACCGCTAACACTTCAGGTCGACATAATGCCACACGATATACCTTCATATCCATGGCAAACAGTAGCAACAGATTTGTTTAATTAGACGGTAACGATTATCTTATAGTCGTTGACTATTACACTTGCTATTTTGAGCTTCTCTTCTTTTAAAAAGCTTCCCAATGCCATAAGCCGCACTATTATTGACAGGATGAAAGGCATATTTGCAAGATCTGGAATTCCATACACTGTTGTAAGTGATGGAGGCCCGTGTTATTCATCGCACGAGTTTGACACATTTGCTAAAGATTGGGATTTCAAGCACGTTACTTCAAGTCCATATCACAGTCAAAGTAATGGTATTGCAGAGAAAACTGTACAGACGGTCAAACGAATCTTGTCTAAGTCAAAAGTCGATAAGAAAGGATCCAATTATTGGTATGCTTGAGTATCGTACAACTCCTTTAGTTTGTGGTTATTCACCAGCGCAATTACTCATGGGTAAACAATTGCGGTCTGTCATTTCCCACAGTGCATCAACATCTGATCCCTGAAACACCCGATCACAAGAAAGTTAAGGAAAATTTGCTTTCTCAAAAAAGTAAAGGGAAAAGCTATTATGATAGTAACTCAAAAGCCCTTACACCTCTTGAAATAGGTGAGGCAGTCAGACTTATTCAAAATAAATTATGGAAACCTGCAATTGTCACTGAAAAACACAATGACAGATGATATTCTAGCTGTAGAAACAAATGATGGCGCAAACTATCGCAGAAACCGTATTCACCTGATGAAAAAAAAAGAAAAACAGCCCTCATTTCCAGACCCTGATTTTACTAAGTATAGATCAGCCACTGAATTACAATGAAATTGCAGAAACCCTCCCAGACACTATTCCAGAACCTCAAGCCAGTGTATCAATAACCTCCCCAGTGAAACTGATGTACAGCAGACACAAAATGTCTACAAAACACGCTATGGGCGTATAGTTAACCCTAAGGTCATAGAATCCATGTAAGAATAAAAGAGTTCATGTGAAATGCCAGATTATCTAAAACCATTGTCTAGCA
Source organism: Cyrtodaria siliqua (assembly GCA_037043455.1). Classification (NCBI taxonomy): domain Eukaryota; kingdom Metazoa; phylum Mollusca; class Bivalvia; order Adapedonta; family Hiatellidae; genus Cyrtodaria; species Cyrtodaria siliqua. Next base: position 182,455 of record JAWPHD010004553.1, on the reverse strand, counting down.
ATTATATGTTGATAAACAATAGACAATTATTAGCGAATTATTGTGACATTAACCATAAAATTGGACGCTCATACCACCTGGTGTTTACATTAACAATAAGTGCTATCAACACTTATCTCTATAAGTAGTGGAGCAATTACAACAATATGTTATAAAGGTTGTATTTAATGAAATAACTCATTTAACACCAGTCAATGATCCATGTTTAACATATTTCATGAATAATATCAAATGTCTTTCTCTACTACACATCACTGTTTTCATGTAGTTCACTTATATAGGAAAAAAGAAGTATAGACTAGTAAGGGAGATAAGCGAGCTATTATATATTATATTGCCGTGTATTCAGGGTAGAATACATAAACAGCATAAATGTTTAGCTTCATAGAAACTCAATGAAAAACATAAAATGACATTATAAAAGGGAGAAAAATAGTATGTATTAATGGAGTAAATGGACGGAACTTATATACAAAATGGGAATCTTATAATTACAAAATAACAGATGTTGAATTCATTCTTGAAGAGTATGATAATGGACCTTTGGAAACGGCCGAACACGACACATACAAAATATTGCAGTCTCGGTTTGATTGAGACTGTTCATGAACGGTAGTGAAATATGCTAGCTACCGCTCACGCCCTCTAGCCCCGGGTTGAGCAGAACTCAATCGAAGTTTTATTTTATTTTTTATAGTATAGTAATGTGTTTTTCCCATTGCTTTTCAAAAATGTCTTGTTTCATATCCTTGCAGGCTATACATTTCTCAACATTAAACAGTATTTGAATACTGTTAAAGGGAGATTAGTGCTTTTTTAATTTTTGATTGAATATGAATTTTCTGGCAGTAAGGAGGAGATTATTTAAAACAATGCACCACTATATTTACTGTTGGAGGCTGTTTAGCTGAGATATATATATGAACCTTGGTTGTGTGATATTTGTGGGTGACACATATCAAGTTAAAGAATGGAATTATGTAGTTTGTGGGTGGGGTGGAGGTCTATGTAAATAGATCGGTTTATAAGCCCGTTTCTACCTTGTGGTCATAGCGCTTGCTTTAGCGGACAAACAATAGAACGTTCATTTCACTTGTAAGTTGTCCCGAGTTCAAACCCCGCTGAATGTACCGATCGATTTTTCCTCATCCTTTACACCCATAGTTTAAACATATTTATTTTACATCGATTGCGAAACAAGTTATTGCAACTTAGATTAATCACTCTCGATGGCTTCCTGGGTAGAACCAGTACTAAGCAATGTGGATTAATTATCTTGCTCAAGGATAAATAACGTAGACGCGGCGAGGATCGAACACACGACCTCTCGATCTGGAGTACGGCGCTCTACCACTTGACCACGCACCCATCATGTAAACTTGTTAAAACTATCATCATCTTATTATTAAATGTTATATATCAATGTAGAATGGTATAACTGAATGGTCTTGAAGATGCTACGAATCCATGTTTTAAGTTTTTAACGCCGATATAAATGCGTCGATAACAATCATTTTAAGTCCTCCAAATGCACGATCCTATGATATAATGGTTATTTTTTTAATTTATCTTCTGCGTTGCTTAATGAAAAATGAAAAAGGTAGAACACAATTATATGACTTTGTAATTAAGCATTAACGTTCCGGGACTTCTTAAACATGTACATCATTAATAGTTTTGCTAACAATTATGATTGTTAATTACAATATTTAACCGTTATTTTTAATTTTATTGTATTTTAATTTTCCATTAATAAAGGATTCTCTTACACAAGAATGATATCTAGATCACTGCTTTCCAAACTAACTGAAAGTCATAGCTTTTCAGTCATTCGCAGCAATTATTTTAGCAACTGAAACTTGGTTGGGGACTGGGTAACATATTGGGTAATTTACTTTGAAAGTGGTTCAGTTTTAATGAGAGATAGAAACAGACATGTGTATGACGTAACTTTTACCCCTAGAACATACCATGTTTGTTTTGTACCATAGCTCTAATAGTTTGTTCTTGCTTATGTTATAATTTTCATAAACCTGAAGGTCTGAGCCTAAACCGTGCTATAACTGCCGTATATATATTTCAGCCGTGTTATAAATGATAAATTCGGCAGTATATATATTTAGTGTTATGTTTACTGTTTCGAGTCTACATTCGGCCTTGGTTGCGGCGGCACGATTTACCCAAATATACCCAAATCTACCCAAATCTACCCAAATACAGTTTATGATTGCACAAATACACCCTAATTAATTATTTTTTTCGGCAAATACTTCATTATTATAGTTAAGTATGTTATAAACTAATATAATATGTGAAAAAAATAAATTTATTAGCCGCAGATATGAACTTTGCAGACATTTTTAAAATTCATTGTTATCAAATCGTACACGATTTACCCAAATACAGTCTATGTTTGCACAAATACACCCTATTTAATTATTTTTTTCGGCAAATACTTCACTATTATAGTTAAGTATGTTATAAACTAATATCATCTGTGAAAAAAATAAATATATTAGCCGCAGATATGAACTTTGCAGACATTTTTAAAATTCATTGTTATCAAATCGTACACGATTTACCCAAATACAGTTTATGTTTACCCAAATACAGTTTATGATTGCACAAATACACCCTATTTAATTATTTTTTTCGGCAAATACTTCATTATTATAGTTAAGTATGTTATAAACTAATATAATATGTGAAAAAAATAAATTTATTAGCCGCAGATATGAACTTTGCAGCCATTTTTAAAATTCATTGCCCTCAAATCGTATACGATTTACCCAAATACAGTCTATGTTTGCACAAATACACCCTATTTAATTATTTTTTTCGGCAAATACTTCACTATTATAGTTAAGTATGTTATAAACTAATATCATCTGTGAAAAAAATAAATATATTAGCCGCAGATATGAACTTTGCAGACATTTTTAAAATTCATTGTTATCAAATCGTACACGATTTACCCAAATACAGTTTATGTTTACCCAAATACAGTTTATGATTGCACAAATACACCCTATTTAATTATTTTTTTCGGCAAATACTTCATTATTATAGTTAAGTATGTTATAAACTAATATAATATGTGAAAAAAATAAATTTATTAGCCGCAGATATGAACTTTGCAGACATTTTTAAAATTCATTGTTATCAAATCGTATACGATTTACCCAAATCCAGTTTTATGTTTGCACAAATACACCCTATTTAATTATATAAATGATATATACTTTTTAACATATGTTGTTTTTTTATATATTTATTAGTTATTATTTTTATCGTATTTTATGAATATTGCTAACAAATAAATTGCTAATAAAATTTCATTTACGGGTGATGATGTTGTTTGCATTAGTTTTTGACCTCTTTATGTGTCATAATAATAAATACAGTATAATTTTATTGATATTGTTAAAAGGGCCTTGGTTATTGACAATTTTGAGATGTTCTTTCGAGTAAGATAATTACTTCTTGTCACTTATAGGAATTGAATAAATCGAGTAAGATCACTTATTATTATAAATTTTATTTTCAGAGATCAAATCTGACGCAAATCACCCAAATACACGTGTCAAATCCAGTGTACAACGACGGGGCTAACAATTAACACCACTACCAGTTAACTCCAAAAAGAAAAAGACCTGAAAGAAAGCCAAAATAAAACAATAAAAATGATTTTCCAAATCTCCAAGAAATGTTTAAGCTTCGGAATAAATGTTATATATCAAAAAGTAACTGTGTTTGTTTTCATTTTCATTTCCAGTTTTAACTTATATTATACGTTAAGTATAACACATTTAATTGTTATAGATTTATAAGTAATCCATATAGAAAACAAGACTAGAATCTATATAACAACACATATATTAATATCGATCCCAATATGCAGCTAATGTTAAGAGCGTGTAATTTTCACGCCTTGGTGTACATGTCAAACGATGTCTAATATGCAATGCCCTCACGATTGACACTATATTTTAAAGCATTTAGCACGTACAATAACACACTGTCTCGTGCATATCATGTTAAAAGTTAAATATTTCCCCACAATATTAAGAAATAGAAATTTAATAATAATAATTTAAGGATAATTTGTTTGTATTTAATGAAAAAAACTTATTCATAGTTTGTATCCAGCTGCAAAATGAAAGTGTTATGTATATGTAGGTGTAAAATAAAGATGTATGTATGTATGGTGTAGCTTATATTAGTTATATGTATTAGGTTACCAGTAATACGTTTATTAATGTATATGACCGCCCTTTGTGTTTATCAGTTAAATAATTCAATTCTCAGGCTGCCAGTTCCACCATATTTGGTACTCTGAAAGCCGCAGTACAACGAGAATCCCTCTTCAGCGTATCGTTTGCTCCGCCATCACCTGCATCTCCATCTCAGCTTCCGGGTGTAGATAGTGTGGCTGCCGAAGTAATGGACCAATACAAATTTTAAGATTTACTACGATCGATATCTTTCAAAAAAAATAAAAACTCATGTTTATTTGCCACTCCAGAACAATGTTATTTCGAAACTTTGGACGAATAACAACTCAGAATCAATAAATAATAGGATAAAACAAGTGACAGATTGGAAACAACACAAACTCCCAGAACTGGTCGAGAAACTTACCACGGTATCAAAAATTCAAATAGTCGACTTACGTCGCTCATTGTATGGTAGTGGTAATTATAAACTTTTCGGACCTTCTACATCCTTTTTAATAGATGAAACTATTTGGCATGAAAAATCACCACAGGAAAAGAACAGCATTTTCATGAAATTTCTAAATACTCGCCTCAGTGAAAACAAAAACTCTGAAAAATCGAAATATGTACACGCGACAAACATTAATTTCAAATGTGAAAAACCAAAACAATATGCCGGCCGCAAACCTGGGCAACGAAGGCGACCAAAAGCTGACCGTGTAACAGAGATTAAACATAGATAAGAAATATATTCAAGGTCATTTTTGCGGAAAACTACCGAAATATATATACGGTCGTATAATACCTATGCATTGTTGAAAAAATTATTTCTACTTTTAATTTTTCCCCCCTGTCATATATGTATTCTGTTATCAGTTATATTTGTATTATTAACATTTTCCATCCTTCCTGTCGCTCGGTATAAGGCTGGTGACCGGTGTAAATCACAGGCAACCAGGGCTTTGCTCCATGGGCACTGGGTAACTGCCAGGAAGCATGTTTTTTGTTAAAATTATCGTAAATAATATCAATGTTTTGTAATGTGTATACTGTTATCATTTATATTTGTATTATTAGCATTTTCCATCCTTCCTGTCGCTCGGTATAAGGCTGGTGACCGGTGTAAATCACAGGCAACCAGGGCTTTGCTCCATGGGCACTGGGTAACTGCCAGGAAGCATGTTTTTTGTTAAAATTATCGTAAATAATATCAATGTTTTGTAATGTGTATACTGTTATCATTTATATTTGTATTATTAGCATTTTCCATCCTTCCTGTCGCTCGGTATAAGGCTGGTGACCGGTGTAAATCACAGGCAACAGGGCTTTGCTCCATGGGCACTGGGGTTGGGATAGAACCGCCAACACACGAAACCAATGAATGCAATGTGCTAATACCACGGCCCTACCTCACCATTACTTCAAACTCATCCCGACTTTTAGTAGACACCATAACCGCCATTTTCCTTATACACACTTCCGGTCGAAACGCAGGTTGTGAAATTTTGCAAGAAAAATGCCTCCTAAGAAGCCTAATGAACCGTCTAAGAAGAACGAATTGAAAAAGAAGGATAAAACTATCGAGGTTGTAAAGCAAAGACACGTACAAATCGCCCATCATATGTGTATGGCCCCTACCCCTCCAAAAGAATGTGTCCCGACCGAGTAAGAAATTCATCAGAACCGTATGGCGATGATGGTCATGATAGAACGTTCGCCTCCATGCAAGAGTCAGTGGGTTAAATCCACGACCGGGTCGTAGTACCATATACTTCATGAAACCGATATGTATAAATTGTTTCATGCTGTTAACATAAAGTAGGGAACATGGACAAAGGAGCCTGTCAAAACATTTTTTACCAATTTTGTGAATGGGACTAGTACGAGGCAAATTGAAATAAGCAGTATTTTCTTTGAATTAGGTGTCGGGTAGACGCTAGTGCACGTCAAAGTAAGGCAAGACGATTTTTTTATATTCGCTGTGTATATGCGGTTGATTTTTTTATGTTTATGCAGAGTTTAATGTGCTAGACATCTGTCAATTTAAGCTAATACACTCAATTTTATAAATGTACAACTTAACGAAAATGAAGAAGAATCATTTATTATCCATTTCACTGTTCCACATTTTTAATCCAAAAAACATTTTGATAAGAAATACATTAAAATTATTTTAAATCTTCATACTCTGCATTGTTTGAACAGCAAATTCATAACATCCACATCCGGTCAACTTCAGGTAGGTTGAGATATTCAGTAGGTGCAAATAAAGGGGTTTACTCGGACTTTATCCTCCATCTCTATATGAAAAATGAAAATATTAGACCATGATTTAAATTAAATCTATCCATATTGGTGTTTTAAAATCAGACAGCACCAAAAGAAGATACATAGATGTACATAAACAATAAAGCTTTTAATATAATTATCACTACAAACTAGTTTAATAAAGGGGTAAAGTCAGTTGAGCACCAACGATAAACACCGAGTTTACCCCTACCAGAATGTGGAGGTCTTTTATTTCATCACTGATTGGTCAAATTATTGGCCCTGTCCCAATTTGAGTAAACTGATTTTGAGACATTTTTTTAAAGTGTTTTTTTTATGTTTTTGCTACTTAATATTGAAAAAGTGGACACATTCATATAAGGCGGTGTGTTCACATGTTAAAAAAATATCAAAAAATGATTTTATTGACATGTTTAACCGTTTTTAGACCAAGACGTATTTGACCATTTTCCGAAATTGACCCTTTTTTAAAAAAAATATATGTTCAACATCGATCGATTATTCTGAAAAAAGTCGGTGATTCTGGAGGAGACGAAACATAAAACATGTAACTCTAATACAAGTGTAGTGTTACTGCGTCAATAAAATTACCTTCAAGGATCGTTTTATGTTCGAAATATGCAATTTATGTTGACAACTGCACTTTTACTTATTTCTCTGACGCGGCCATCTTAGCAGACAACATCGAGGTAAAATCCGTTGTAAACCAGTCAGAATTATGCAACAATCGTTTTAATTGGTAAATTTAAACTAATAAGCGTGCGATAACATTCTGGTTTACGAACCATAAACTCGATGAATGAGCTATATCGCTTCAGCAAGGGACGCAGTCAACAATTCTATGTGAATGAAATTAAATGCCTTTACAATTGTGTCATCACGAGGACATAGGCCTAGTTCGTAGAAATATTCATGGCACGTTTACTACTGTGGTGTGTTCTGATATTTCCTTATAACTACAAAAAGAGCTATATTTCCGTATAAAATAGTTTTCATTTCCTTCAGATACTGCAACCTTTAAATTTAGATAATTTATGTTGTTTTTTCTTAGGAAAACAATACTTTTTTAAAATGTGGACACGCTGCCTTATAGAGCCGTGTCCACATTTTAAAAAAATACACTTTCTCAGGAAAAGCATGCTTTTTTAAAATGTGGACACACCGCCTTATAGAGCCGTGTCCACATTTTAAAAAAGTATGGTTTTCCTAAGAAAAGTGTCTTTTTTAAAATGTGGACACACCGCCTTATAGAGCCGTGTCCACATTTAAAACGTATGGTTTTCCTAAGAAAAGTGTATTTTTAGCTCAACTGATCAGAGATCAGCGGAGCTTATGCCGTGGTGCGGTGTCCGTCCGTCCGTCCGTCCGTCTGTCCGTCTGTCCGTCTGTCTGTCCGTAAACTTTTATTTGTAGCGACTTCACAGCTGAAACTACTGGATGGATATTCATGAAACTTTACAGAAATGTTGCCCATAAAGTCTAGTTGATCCTAGCAAAAATTCATGTTGATGTGAAATCCAAGATGGCCGCCAAAGCTAAAAATAGAGTTTTAAAATACAAGTTTGTAGCGACTTCTTCTTGAAAACTATAAGTGATATTGATATGGGACTTTTTCTAAAATGATCAGCATGACATGATGTTGATCCTAGTCAAAAATCGTTTTGATTCAACGTTAAACATGGCTGCCAGCGGCCATCTTTGTTTACATAGAGTTATATAGTAAAAACTTGTAGCGACTACTTCTCTGAAACTACTTGGCGGATTGTCATGAAACTTTACAGGAATGTTGCTCTTGATGTCTAATTGATCCTAGAAAAATTTCAGGTCGGCCGGAAATTCAAGATGGCCGTCACAGCTAAAAATAGATTTTTAAAAAATAAGTTTGTAGCGACTACTTCTTGAAAACTATAAGTGATATTGATATGGGACTTTTTCTAAAATGATCAGCATTACATGATGTTGATCCTAGTCAAAAATCGTTTTGATTCAACGTTAAACATGGCTGCCAGCGGCCATCTTTGTTTACATAGAGTTATATAGTAAAAACTTGTAGCGACTACTTCTCTGAAACTACTTGGCGGATTGTCATGAAACTTTACAGGAATGTTGCTCTTGATGTCTAATTGATCCTAGAAAAATTTCAGGTCGGCCGGAAATTCAAGATGGCCGTCACAGCTAAAAATAGATTTTTAAAAAATAAGTTTGTAGCGACTACTTCTTGAAAACTATAAGTGATATTGATATGGGACTTTTTCTAAAATGATCAGCATTACATGATGTTGATCCTAGTCAAAAATCGTTTTGATTCAACGTTAAACATGGCTGCCAGCGGCCATCTTTGTTTACATAGAGTTATATAGTAAAAAATTGTAGCGACTACTCCTCTGAAACTACTTGGCGGATTGTCATGAAACTTTACAGGAATGTTGCTCTTGATGTCTTATTGATCCTATCAAAATTTCAGGTCGGCCGGAAATTCAAGATGGCCGTCACAGCTAAAAATAGATCTTTAAAAAATAAGTTTGTAGCGACTACTTCTTGAAAACTATAAGTGATATTGATATGGGACTTTTTCTAAAATGATCAGCATGACATGATGTAGATCCTTGTGGAAAATTATTTTGATTCGACGTTAAACATGGCTGCCAGTGGCCATCTTTGTTTACATAGAGTTATATAGTAAAAACTTGTAGCGACTACTCCTCTGAAACTACTTGACGGATGTTCATGAAACTTCACAGGAATGTTGCTCTTGATGTCTAGTTGATCCTAGAAAAATTTCAGGTCGGCCGGAAATTCAAGATGGCCGCCACAGCTAAAAATAGATTTAAAATAAATAAATTTGTAGCGACTACTTCTTCAAAACAATAAGAGATATTGATATGGGACTTTTTCTAAAATGATCAGTATGACATGATGTTGGTCCTTGTCGAAAATCGTTTTGATTTGACCTTAAACATGGCTGCTTTGTTTACATAGAGTTATATAATGAAAACTTGTAGCGACTACTTCTTTGAAACTACCTGACGGATTTTCATGAAACTTTACAGGAATGTTGCTCTTAATGTCTTATTGATCTTAGCAAAATTTCAGGTCGGCCTGAAATTCAAGATGGCCGCCACGGTTAAAAATAGATTTTCAAAAAACAAGTCTGTAGCGACTACTTCCTGAAATCAAAATCAATCAGTAGAGCTTCAAGGTCATTGACCTCTTGTTTTAAAATGAGGACACACCGCCTTATAGAGCCGTGTCCACATTTTAAAAAAGCATGTTTTTCCTAAGAAAAGTGTCTTTTTTTAAAATGTGGACACACCGCCTTATAGAGCCGTGTCCACATTTTAAAAAAGTATGGTTTCCTAAGAAAAGTGTCTTTTTTAAAATGTGGACACACCGCCTTATAGAGCTGTGTCCACATTTTAGAAGTTGTTATAATGTGACACATGGAAGGCATATTCCGGGGAAAGGGTCTCCTTTGGGGACAAATTCATAGAAAAAGGGGCTTGGATTACTTTTTGGGGGTAAAATATCAAGTTTTTGGAAATGTGGACACAGGTCGTCTTTGTGAGTTAAGCATTTTTCGCAGTTTTTGAAAAATGGACACGTTCAATGTTTCAAGTCCTGAAGGAAATGAAAAATAATATTTTTCAATTTACAACATATTTAGTAGAATGCCGGCATGTTCTGAAGGGAATACAAATTAATATTCTCCATTTACAGCTATTTAATCAATGTGGCAAGTTCTGAAGGGAATGAATAAAATCATTTTTTGATATTTGTTTAACATGCCTAATTAAAAGGTGTCCATGCGGTCCTTTTCATTCATTTGGTTGATTAAGACGTGCTCGACCTCTAGTCCAATGAAAAACGTCGTTATATAATGGTAGCCGTGAAAATAGACTGGTTTAAAACCCATTACTAAGAGCAAAATAAGTGCAAAAATCAGTTTACTCAAATTGGGACAGGGTCAATTTATTTTCATGGTGTCATGTGAAAGTTATGAATTGTAGGTAATCATACAAGAAATGTCTACACACCACCAGGTCATATCCGCATACTTAAAATATTGTAAATTATATATGTTTTATAATTATTAATGTTAATAATATTAACATTAATAATATTACAGAGCTCTAGATCAGCTGCGTATTTGCGGTAATTTACGCTAATAAATGAGGCAAATATCTCAAAAGATTTCATTTGTGCGTATTAAAAAATGTAACAAAAATATCAGAAAAACACAAAAGATTTAATATGTAGCGAAACATAAATATACAACGTTTACAATTTTGCCGATCGAAGAATTTATCTACGCCTGACAAAACGGACATTTCATAGACGGGTCTCGGGTTTATGTTTACGTCTTAAAAACTTGAAAAATGCTGAAAGAATTATTAAAATGCCATGAAAAATAAAGGAGGTATGACCTATTGAAAATTTGCAAAGTAACACAAATGGAGGCAGCCATCTTTGAACGATGACATCATCACGCCTGTTTACAATATTGGCATACTGATTAAATGTCTTTTAAAGTAAGAAAAATGACTGCATATGAAAATTAAGCATACAATTTATACATTTTACATCTATTTATTTTTAATCAATTTACATTGATTTTGTTTGCTTTATAACATATTTTGTCAATATGCCATATATAGTAAAACGGCAAAATGACGTCTTCGTTCCAAGATGGCCGCCTCCATTTATGTTCTTTGCAAATTTTCAATAGGTCATACTCATTTATTTTTCGTGGCATTTTGATGTCTTTCTGCTATTTTAAGATTGTCAGAGCCCTTTTAAATAAATCTTGTTCGAAAATTGTACATCAACCCCTTTAATAAACATATATATTTTACAATATTTTAAGTATGCTCCGCCAAAATCATTCAACCGGAACACAGTGACGATATGTACAACTAGGCTTGGTACTGATCATCCCTGAAAAATTTCACTGATATCCGGCCGAATGAAGGCCCTTTCAAACTCCATTTTTGTTCTAAATGTAGCAGAAAGCAAAAGACTATTATTGGAAAGAAAATTAAATTTCTGATGGGATTTGGCATGAATGAAACTTGTATCTATAAAACTCTTCGTGATAATTATGTATGCTTAAAGTTGGGAAATATTTTGTGAAATTTTCACACTGTACCATATGAAATTTAGACAATTTTCGTAGTGTCCAATCTATTTGTTATTAGGTCTGTGTTTTAACCAAAATTATTCGCTTTAGGCCAAATAAAATAATAGGTGTGTTCCAGTTTCCCGACTGACCCTGTTTTTTGGGGCCGACCCTATACATTTTATGACCCTCAATTTTTTTTAAAAAATACATATATATATTTTTTTAAAAATACATATATATTTTTTTTCTTACGTTTTGCATTTTATATTTTCTTTTCTTTGTTTTTTTTTTATTATTTTTTCTGTCAGTTCTGTATCTGATGATACCGTCTCCGTGGCCGAATGGTTAACAACATTGTGTTGTAAACCTTCGCTTCTCACCGCTGCGGGTTCGAATCCCACTAGGAGCTCGACTTAAGTAAGTGAGGAAGTGTCGAGTCTTACGGAGGGCAGGAGGTGTACAGTACTGGTTCTACCCAGGAAAAGTGGGTGGTCAAAAAATTGACATATATAACCTTACATGTGTTGAAAATGACGTAAACAAACAAACAAACAAAGTATCTGATGATATTAACAAATATATAGACTAGATTATTTATTTATTGGGTATAAAAGTATAGTGTAAAAAAAAAGACAAAATATCAAATAAAATATTTCCCACCTACCCTAATTTTTTTTGAGCATGCACATATAATTTTATTTGGCCTTATTGAACATCATCAGCAGATGATGTCAGCAGCACTTTATACTGATGTCAAAACTCAATGTCACAGTTAGTTAGTGTAACTGTGTTTTGAGTTAAACCCCAATCACACTCTGACGTAGTAGCATCCAGTTCCACTGCGTGCTGAAAAAATTGCTTGGACGCAGTAAGAAATCCAACAACGTGCAAGGAACCCAGCAGAAACCTTTAAAGACCTAGCATGGTCTCCATGGTCTTGGAAACTCTACGCGCACTTTGGACATGTTCAAAATGAGCGTAGCTGCTCCACGTTCTGAGCACCACGCAGCAAGGACTTCGTAAAACGTAACGACGGCATTGACCCGTTATAGACGTAACCAACACCTCGTAGTGACTCCATTGCCATACTACAAGCATAGCGAGGACGGGAAAAATGGATGGAGTTCTCACTGAGTTGTCTCTGGGTTGTTGCTATGTCAGTGGAGTCCCCTTTGATGCAGCGACAACGTAGCAAGAGCTTAGCTCGATCTGATTGGACGTAGCAGGGACCGTGTGCAAACACAGGTAACCTATTGGGCGCTTGGTCAGGTACGTAAAAGGAAATCAATGGGAACGTGTGCAACGCAGCTAGGACATCGCAGGGACCTGTCTAGGACGTAGCATGAAATTGATTCATGCACATTTTTCAGAAAAGATCAAGTTCCCGCTGCGTTCATCTCTATTTTTTGGACGAGGGCTTTACACTAGTAATTAATATTTTGCAATTATGAATTTTCTTGCACTGAGAAATCCCAGTCTTTCGCCCATAGAAAACAGTCTATTAAATCATTTTAGAATTACTTTATTATTAGAATTTTGTGTGTCTGGGTTTCAAGAACCTCATTACTCAATGTCCAGTAAAACCTCAGTGTGTTCTCAGAATGTAATAAGCTTTAAATTAACTGGTTTCACTGGTCCAATTTTTATCACTGCACCAATCAGAATGCTTCATTTATATATTTGCTTTGGTTGCTTCTATCATGACATCACTTTCTGGTATTATGACATCACACCCTGGTATTATGACATCATATCATGCTATTATGATATCACGTCATGCTATTATGACATCACGTCATGCTATTATGATGCAACTCAGTGTGTTCTCAGAACTGAATGAGCTTTTAATTGCTGTGAGAAACAGATTAAGACTGTTTGTGTCACTCATTGAGTAATGAGTTTCTTGAAACCAAGAATCACAAAATTCTAAAAATAAAATAATTCTAAAATGATTTAATAGACCGTTAGAAATGTAATCAAAACATTTATTAGAAAACTTATTTGTTTCTCTGATTGTTACAGGACAAGACATTTGGGCTCAAGAACAAGAAGGGATCCAAGCAACAAAAGTTTATTAAGACTGTAGTCCACCAAGTGAAAAATTCTGGAACAAAAACCAAGGTACACGTATATGTATGCAGTATTCCTTGTAATAGCTTGTTTAGACATTTAGGTGTAATACTCACAGTGAACTTATTTTATTTGGTTGGCATTAAATTTCGCGATTCTTTCCAAAATGACAATTTGGAGAGAAAATCAATGTAAACTCAATTATTTTTTTTTAAATTTAAAATTTATCCACCCCGTGATAATGTTTTCAATGTATTGAATCGCTAAAAAATACCAAAAGGGTGTGTGGTTAGAGTGGGTCTATTTAGGGTTAGGTGTTGGGATGTTTAAATACTATTCCACTGCGTGAGTTGCCTTTCATAATTTACCATTAATATAATGCATGTGAATGGTAGTTTCAAACCGTGATATCATAGTTCTCAAAATGGCGGCTTCCATATCAGTTTTAGAACAACCTTCAAATGGTCATGGTTCTTTGTTTATCATTCGATTTAAATAATTCTTGCACACTTTTTCAAGTTTTACAGAACTCTAACCAATAAAGCTTGCTTAAATATATACATGTATGCCAACATACCCTTTAACAGGGTTGCCATCGACCTTAAAAAGTCAGGGAAATTTGATTTTAAGGTCAGGGAATTGAAAATTTGAATTTTCTGAAAAGTCAGTTATTGAGAAATCGTGTATTTTGTTGTCGAGAAATTGTGTATCTGTGACTATGGTAGTCTTCAAGTTACTGCATTGCTACATGAGACAGTCAAAATTTTGTTGTTTTTATACATAATAATTGATGTAACATATCTTTCAATTTGAACTAAAGTAATATGGGTGGAATGATCGGCTGTAGGGGCGTGAGTAGGCCGATAAAATTTCATAAGTCGGTGAAAAATTACATTTGGTCAGGGAATAGTCAGGGAATTTTATTTGACCCAGGTGCTGGCAACCCTGTTTAAAGAACCATAGGAATCTGTCACAGTAAGAGTAGGGCACAGTTCCCAGAATAGGGATTCCTATTAACTGCCTCTCTGGGAGGCTAGAAATAACCTGAACAATGTGTTGATGAGCCGTTAAACAAAAAATCAATCATTCCTTTTACAGCTTGATGAGAAACCAAAAGAAGCAAAGAAGAAGGAAGTTGATGAATTAAATCTTTTGTTTAAGCCGGTCCAACAAACTGTTGGGAAAGGTAGGCTATTTCTTTTAAGCGCAATCTTGATCCTTCATTAAAAAATAGTTTTCCATTCCCCGACCCAGGATTTCATAAATGGGTAGGTAGGTAAAACTTTTTTTCTCTGAGGACTGTCAAAACTTTCTAAAGATAGCAAAAAAAAAAGTATATAAACTGATATAGAAAGTTTTGGGTATGACCGTTTCTCAGTGGTATGTAGGGCAACAGCACAGCTAAGAAAATTATGGTTGGCCTTTAAAAAAAAAAAGAAAAATAATTTACTAAATAAATGCTTCCTGCAGCCGAAACAACACCTGGCCAGATTTCAATGAAACTTTGCAGGAATGATCGGTACCATGCCTAGTTGTGCATATCTTCGCCATGTTCCGGTTGAATGATTTTTGTTGGAGTTATGGCCCCTTATACAAAAACATTTTCCGGACTAGTTCTCCTAAACCCCTGGATGGATTTCAATGAACATGGCAGGGATGATCAGTACCAATCCTAGTTGAACATGTCTTTGCCATGTTCCGGTTGAATGAATTTTTTGAGAAGTTATGGCCATTTAAAGGTTTTAATACATAAACTTTGTCTGGACTAGTTCTCCTGAACCCCTGGCCAGATTTCAACGAAACTTAGGAAGGACGATCATTAACAAGACTAGTTGGGCATATCATCGCCGTGTTCCAGTTGAATGATTTTTGGCGGAGTTGTGGCCCTTTAAAGGGTTTAATACACGAACATTATCCAGACTAGTTTTTTTGAACCCATGGCCAGTTTTGAACGAAACTTTGGTGGGATGATCAGTACCAAGCCTAGTTGTGCATATCATTGTCATGTTTCGGTTGGATGTATTTTGGCAGAGTTATATCTCTTTAAAGGTTTTAATAAACAAACTTTGTTTGGACTAGTTCTCCTGAACCCATGGCCGCCGGCCCGGATTTTAGTGGAACTTGGTAGGGAGGATCAGTATCAAGCCAAGTCGCGCATGTTATTGCTATGTTCCGGTCAAATGATTTTTGACCCAGTTTATATATATGGCCCCTGTTACACAAACTTTGTCCGGACGAGTTCTCCTGAACCCCTGGCAGGATTTCAGTGACACTATATACAAGGTTAGCAACCTACGTCACGCGCACACGCTAAAACAGATCTGTTTACATACACAGAAGCTGTATTCGGGAGCTGGTAAGTGGATTTTTACCAAGATTTACGAAACATTTGGTTAATTGACAATGCCTACCGTACCGCATGGATGAAAAACATTTTATTAAACCTTAAATAAGCTGTAAGCTCCCAGCCGTTTTTCAGTTTACTTCGATACAATCTCATTTCAAAGCCAGGTACCGTTTACATTTTGGTGGAAATGCGATTGTATCGAAGTAAACTAACAAACGGTTGGGAGTTTACAGCTTACTTAAGGTTTAATAAAAGCCTTCTAAGGCCACAAAAAATTAATTACCTGGTTCTCAGGCCACTTTTTATGAGAAGAGATGCGGGCGGGCGCATTTTTTTTTACAATTTTACAGTGGTCAACAGACACGCGGGCAAAATATCTCTAAATACATGTGCAATAACCATTTGGATCAGCTCATCTCTATTGTCGATCATTACCTTATCATTTCTTCCCGACTTATGCTTCTTTCAATCACAATAAGTCCGTATATTTGTATTAGATCACGCATGAACTTCAATCGACTCGATGACACCGCCATTATTGCATGTTGTTGTGAGACTTTGTCGATTAGACGCTTGAATAAATCGCCTGTTCTGTAGCACCTACTAGTTCCAAGCGTCTCAAGCGTCTGACTCTCCTAGATTGGTACCCGTACGACTGCAGAGCGGCAGATAGTCGGCCGCGCAACAGTCTACCCACAAGGGGATTCCCCTGAGGTAGTTGCATGTAAAAACCGGAACTTTTTTTTCGAAATTTCGGTAGCGCATTTCCAATTTTTAGCTCGACTGATCAGAGATCAGCAGAGCTTATGCCGTGGTGCGGCGTCTGTCTGTCCGTCCGTAAACTTTTTTTTGTAGCGACTACTCCTCTGAAACTACTGAATGGATTTTCATGAAACTTTACAGAAATGTTACGCATGAAGTCTAGTTGATCCTAGCAAAAATTCATGTTGATGTGAAATCCAAGATGGTCGCCAAATCTAAAAATAGGTTTTTAAAAAACAAGTTTGTAGCGACTACTTCTTGAAAACTATAAGTGATATTGATATGGGACTTTTTCTAAAATGATCAGCATGACATGATGTTGGTCCTTGTCGAAAATCGTTTTGATTCGACGTTAAACATGGCTGCCAGCGGCCATATTTGTTTACATAGAGTTATATAGTAAAACTTGTAGCGACTACTCCTCTGAAACTACTTGGCGGATTTTCATGAAACTTTACAGGAATGTTGCTCTTAATGTCTTATTGATCCTAGCAAAGTTTCAGATCGGCCAGAAATTCAAGATGGCCACCACAGCTAAAAATAAATTTTCAAAATGCAAGTTTATAGCGACTACTTCTTGAAAACTATAAGTGATATTGATATGGGACTTTTTCTAAAATGATCAGCATGACATGATGTTGGTCCTTATCAAAAATCGTTTTGATTCAACGTTAAACATGGCTGTCAGCGGCCATCTTTGTTTACATAGAGTTATATAATGAAAACTTGTAGCGACTACTCCTCTGAAACTACTTGGCGGATTGTCATGAAACTTTACAGGAATGTTGCTCTTGATGTCTAATTGATCCTAGCAAAATTCCGTCCGTCTGTCCGTAAACTTTTATTTGTAGCGACAACTCCTCTGAAACTACTGGACGGATTTTCATGAAACTTCACATGAATGTCTAATTGATCCTAGCAAAATTTCAGGTCGGCCGGAAATTCAAGATGGCCGCCACGGCTAAAAATAAATTTTCAAAAAACAAGTTTGTAGCGACTACTTCCTGAAATCAAAATCAATCAGTAGAGCTTCAAGGTCATTGACCTCTTGTTATTTTATTACTTTTGAGATAAAATCGGCAATGCGGCACCAAAAAAAGACATGCGGGCGGGCCTGAGAACCAGGTAATTAATTTTTTATGGCCTAATCCATGCGGTACGTTGGGCTTTGTCAATTTACCAAATGTTTTATAAATCTTAATAAGAATCCACTTACCAGCTACCGAATCAAGCTTCCGTATATGTAAACGGATCCGTTTTGGCGCGTGACGTAGGTTGCTACCCTTGATATAGGGATGAGATCAGTATGTAAGAATCAGGTGCTTACCTCAAAGAACAAGGTCACACTTGAAGAATAAAAGTCAAATGAACTTTGGGGCATTTGTCACTTACTGATGACAATTCTTGTCACTATTTTTTTCAGGCTGAACATTTTGGTTACTCCTATTTCTATAAATAATCCCTAGTTTGGTATAAATGTGTGGCACATTTTCTAGTTCCTAAATACTATGTTTGAATCATTGATGGAAACTCTGAAAACTGTTACATTTACACTATTTACTTTTTTTCAAGCAAAATTAATTGGTCTTAACTTGATTATAATTCTTTCTTCCAGGTGTGGATCCAAAATCCGTTGTGTGTGCATTTTTTAAGCAGGGCACATGTGGAAAAGGAGACAAGTGTAAATTTTCTCACGACCTCAATGTGGGTCGAAAGTCGGAGAAAAAGAATTTATACGAAGATGTCCGCGATGACGACGGTAAGTGAACTAATAAATGAAATGACAAGGTTGACAGCTGTTGTCTTGGATATTTAAAAAAATGAACCTTCTAGGGTGAATCGAAGATGTCCATCACAGTGTGGGGGTTTTTTTTGGCTGTTTTTGTAGCCGTTATTTAGTCATATATTTTTATCCCAATTTTGAGAAAAAAAATCGCAATTGAAAGAAGAAGAAAAAAAGTAGCAAAAGGGTGAAAATTATTCAGTATGAAACACTTTCAAATGCCTCTATTGACCTTTGTGTACTGTAAACTGTATTAAAGATACAATTATGAAATAAATGTTTTACTTTTTCCCAAATTTTGAGAAGAAATTGCGCCAACATTCCTATTGTGACAATATGGATTTTGTTCCAAAAGTATAGAGAAAAAAATCACTGCATTTAAAGATGTACTCCATAAGTGAGTATGGATTTTCTATAGAAAGTTTGAAACATTTCAAAGAAACACTGTTATAATGTGCACGCATTCAATGTATCTCAGTAAAAAATGGCTATTCTAATGCAACTAGTTCGTAACACGTGCTCCATTGGTAACGTCTCTAATTTGCAACCGTAAAACCCCCGATTTACCATCTGAAAAATATGTGACGTCACAGAACGTCGATATAAACATTGGATGATGTCTATTACGTGGTCCCGCTTTATTTTTATCAATCGATGGGAAAGCTTATTACAATAAAACACGTTTAAAAACTCATTTATTGCAAAAAATGTGATAACAAGTTTAAAATTACCTATTAAGGGTGCCCTCTGGTGAATATCAGAACAGTAAGAATTTTTATTTTCCCTGTTTTTTATGAAGACTAACATATTACTAGTTAGTTTCTGGAAAAATAATGATGGGTCGGTGATTTAACTTTTTCGCAAAATTAATCTTTAGTAATACACCTCACAGTGTGGTTTTAAATTCTGAATCAGCTGCAAATTGTGTATGCCAACTTATATGTGTGTAGTGTGGTTTGCAGAACAGGTATCGATTTTCCATCTTTCTTAATGTAATAGTTCATACTTTAGGACGAAAAATTAAGGGTTGTGGTATTTTTATCACCATCTGAAAAATTATTACATCCCTTGTCATTACCCCACCCAGTTTACTATAAATTGCATTTTTATCTCTACTGATCAGAGATCAGCAGAGCTTATGCCGTGGTGCGTCGTCCGTCGTCCGTCCGTCTGTCCGTCCGTTAACTTTTATTTGTAGCGACTACTCCTCTGAAACTACTGGATGGATATTCATAAAACTTTACAGAAATGTTGCCCATGAAGTCTAGTTGATCCTAGCAAAAATTCATGTTGATGTGAAATCCAAGATGGCCGCCAAAGCTAAAAATAGATTTTTAGCTCTACTGATCAGAGATCAGCAGAGCTTATGCCGTGGTGCGGCGTCCGTCGTCCGTCCGTCCGTCTGTCCGTTAACTTTTATTTGTAGCGACTACTCCTCTGAAACTGCTGGATGGATATTCATAAAACTTTACAAAAATGTTGCCCATGAAGTCTAGTTGATCCTAGCAAAAATTCATGTTGATGTGAAATCCAAGATGGCCGCCAAAGCTAAAAATAGATTTTTTAAATACAAGTTTGTAGCGACTACTTCTTGAAAACTATAAGTGATATTGATATGGGACTTTTTCTGAAATGATCAGCATGACATGATGTTGGTCCTTGTCGAAAATCGTTTTGATTTGACGATAAACATGGCTGCCAGCGGCCATCTTTGTTTACATAGAGTTATATAATGAAAACTTGTAGCGACTACTCCTATGAAACTACTTGATGGATTTTCATGAAACTTCACAGAAATGTTGCTCTTGATGTCTAATTGATCCTAGCAAAATTTCAGGTCGGCCGGAAATTCAAGATGGCCGCCATGGCTAAAAATAGATTTTCATGCAAGTTTGTAGCGACTACTTCTTGAAAACTATAAGTGATATTGAAATCGGACTTTTTCTAAAATGATCAGCATGACATGATGTTGGTCCTTATCAAAAATCGTTTTGATTCGACGTTAAACGTGGCTGCCAGCGGCCATCTTTGTTTACATAGAGTTATATAATGAAAACTTGTAGCGACTACTCCTCTGAAACTACTTGACGGACATGTTCTGTAGGTCTGTGTGTGTGTATGTGTGTCACAAACGATGTCCGATCATTAACTAGAGAATGGTTGGACCTAGGGTCCTCAAACTTGGAAGGGTGGTTGGTCATGACAAGTAGATGACCCCTATTGATTTTGGGGTCACTAGGTCAAAGGTCAAGGTTGCGGTGACATTGACTATGAAAACGATGTCCAATCAATAACTACACAATGGTTGGACCTAGGATCCTCAAACTTGGAAGGATGGTTGAAACTTCACAAAAATGTTGCTCTTGATGTCTAATTGATCCTAGCAAAATTTCAGGACGGCCGGAAATTCAAGATGGCCGCCATGGCTAAAAATAGATTTTCAAAATACAAGTTTGTAGCGACTATTTCTTGAAAACTATAAGTGATATTGATATGGGACTTTTTCTAAAATGATCAGCATGACATGATGTTGATCCTTGTCGAAAATCGTTTTGATTCGACGTTAAACATGGCTGCCAGCGGCCATCTTTGTTTACATTGAGTTATATAGTAAAAACTTGTAGCGACTACTCCTCTGAAACTACTTGGCGGATTGTCATGAAACGTTACAGGAATGTTGCTCTTGATGTCTAATTGATCCTAGAAAAATTTCAGGTCGGCCGGAAATTCAAGATGGCCGTCACCATTAAAAATAGATTTTTAAAAAATAAGTTTGTAGCGACTACTTCTTGAAAACTATAAGTGATATTGATATGGGACTTTTTCTAAAATGATGAGCATGACATGATGTAGATCCTTGTGGAAAATTATTTTGATTCGACGTTAAACATGGCTGCCAGTGGCCATCTTTGGTTACATAGAGTTATATAGTAAAAACTTGTAGCGACTACTCCTCTGAAACTACTTGACGGATGTTCATGAAACTTCACAGGAATGTTGCTCTTGATGTCTAGTTGATCCTAGAAAAATTTCAGGTCGGCCGGAAATTCAAGATGGCCGCCACAGTTAAAAATAGATTTTTAAAAAATAAGTTTGTAGCGACTACTTCTTGAAAACTATAAGAGATATTGATATGGGACTTTTTCTAAAATGATCAGCATGACATGATGGTTATCCGAGTCGAACATTATTTTGATTCAATGTTAAACATGGCTGTCAGTGGCCATCTTTGTTTACATAGAGTTATATAATGAAAACTTGTAGCGACTACTCCTCTGAAACTACTTGACGGATTTTCATGAAACTTCACAGGAATGTTGCTCTTGATGTCTAATTGATCCTAGCAAAATTTCAGGTCGGCCGGAAATTCAAGATGGCCACCACAGCTAAAAATAGATTTTCAAAAAAACAGTTTGTAGCGACTACTTCCTGAAATCAAAATCGATCAGTAGAGCTTCAAGGTCATTGACCTCTTGTTTAAATTCAAGTTTGTAGCGACTACTTCTTGAAAACTATAAGTGATATTGATATGGGACTTTTTCTAAAATGATCAGCATGACATGATGTTGGTCCTTGTCGAAAATCGTTTTGATTTGACGTCAAACATGGCTGCCAGCGGCCATCTTTGTTTACATAGAGTTATATAATGAAAACTTGTAGCGACTACTCCTCTGAAACTACTTGACGGATTTTCATGAAACTTCACAGGAATGTTGCTCTTGATGCCTAAATCATCCTAGCAAAATTTCAGGTTGGCCGGAAATTCAAGATGGCCGCCACGGCTAAAAATAAATTTTCAAAATACAAGTTTGTAGCGACTACTTCTTGAAAACTATAAGTGATATTGATATGGGACTTTTTCTAAAATGATCAGCATGACAGTTTGTAGCGACTACTTCCTGAAATCAAAATCAATCAGTAGAGCTTCAAGGTCATTGACCTCTTGTTGAAATATAACATGTAAATTTCCGGAAGTGCAAAAATCCAAAACCTCAGCAGTGGCCACCCTTAAATGTTTTAATTTTACAAAATGCAAACTTTTTAATCCGAAATAAAGGTTTAATTTCATACCCCAGCCAACCCCGTTTTCGCTACTTGGAGAAGGGGTTGGGTGGGGTATGACAGTTAATACTCGGACCACGTAGTGAACAAAATGCTGGCATCCGTGAATTTGAGTTTTCATAGAAAAACAAGTGTGTTTGTATGATTTGATTTAATATTTGTTGCATTTGAATGAAAAATCATTAGAATCGAGATAACCATGCGAAGATTTTCAATCTGGGATGGTATGTGGTTGGTTTTAAAACCAGTCATATACCGTCCCAGATAGAAAATCTTAGCATGGTTATCTTTTAATTCCACTGTCTGAGAATACACTGACAGTAGTTGTCCCTCTATCACTTTATTTATCATTATCATGTCCCAAGGCACATTAGAGTGTTCCCTGCATAGCATCAGCCATGGCAGACACCTAGGGATCACTTTGTCTGTTGTCCGTCGTCCGTCACACTTTAACCTGCATCCTAACCTTGGCCATAACTTGACAAGTATTTGACCTATGTTCATAAAAGTTCACAAACATAGGTATTCATCTTACCTCAAGGAATGTCGATAAACATGTCCAATAACTCCGACTTTCATTTTAGCAGAGTTATGCCCCTTTTCATAAAATTTTAACCTGCAACCCAACCAAACTGAAATGAGCACACGGCAGGTGACACAAGTGTTCCGTGGAACACACAGAACACTCTTCTGGTTTTTGTTACTTAAGGGTGCCCTCTGCTGAGGTTTTTGATTTTTGCACTTCCGGAAATTTACATTTGTTATATTTCAAAAATTATAATAAAACTGGAAAAAATAATTATACAGTAACAAACTTATGCCCAATAGGGATATTTTAGTGCAAAACAAATAAAAAAAAATTAGATTTTTTTTGACCTCGCATGTTGTGCCCAAAATTGACAATTTTTAACATAAGCCAAAATGGGGGGTAGGGGTACAAAAGATGGTATTTCTCAAAAACCATTTAAGATATTCACTTAATTTAAACTTTATTACAAAGACATGTGTTAGCATATACATAGACAGGAATAAAAAGTATTTTCCTATTATTTGTTACAGACGTATGCCGTTATATGTCAGAGCTCGTCGAAATCTAAAAAAGCACATTTTTTTCTCAGTTTTTATTGAATATCTTTCTTATATGCACACCGACCCCCAATTTTTATTTTTTCATTCTGATACTCAGGTCTTGTATATATTGTAGACAAAATATCTCAAAAAGTTATCTGTTCCTTTATCATGAAAAATGTATGGATCACAAATTTAAAAATGCAATTTATAGTAAACTGGGTGGGGTAATGACAAGGGATGTACTAATTTTTCAGATGGTGATAAAAATACCCCAACCCTTAATTTTTCGTCCTAAAGTATGATCTATTACATTAAAAAAGACGGAAAATCGATACCTGTTCTGCAAACCACACTACACACATGTAAGTTGCCATACACAATTTGCAGCTGATTCAGAATTTAAAACCGCACTGTGAGAGTGTATTACTAAAGATTAATTTTGCGAAAAAGTTAAATCACTGACCCATCATTATTTTTCCAGAAACTAACTAGTAATATGTTAGTCTTCATAAAAAACAGGGAAATAAAAAATTCTATCTGTTCTGATATTCACCAGAGGGCCCCCTTAAGCGTCGAGGAAACAAATGTTACTATACGAATTGATTCACATTTTTTCAGGTTTAATTATTTTTGCAGTTTTTATAATAAACACTGGCATTGAATTCCTATTAAGGGTGTTTGATGGCATTTATCATTTTCTACCAATGTTTAAAACTGCATGAACACTTAAAAAACTTATTTGAACCATCTCTGATCAAGGTTGATCTCTGAAGATGAATAATATTTATAGGTCATTTTATTATGCCCCCCCTTCAAAGAGGGAGGGGGCATATTGCTTTGGAAATGTCGGTCCGTCCGTCCCGGAATCTTGTCTTCGCGATACCTCAAGAACAGCCGGACTACAAACTCGTAATTTGGCAGGAATGTTTGTGTCATGGTCTAGTTGTGCACCTCTCCTTTTGGGTAGATTCGCATAAGATTGTGGTTGCTATGGTATTAACAAAATGTGTAAAAAGTCACTAAAAATTGCTCGTCTTTGCGATGACTCAAGAACATCTGGCAGTACAAACTCGAAACTTGGCAGGAATGTTTGTGTCATGGTGTAGTTGTGCATCTCCCCTTTTGTATAGATTCGCATAAGAAATATGGTTGCCATGATAACAAAACATGTAAAGAATCACTAAAAATTGCTTGTCTTCGCAATAACTCAAGAACAGCTGGCACTACAAACTCGAAACTTGGCAGGAATGTTTGTATCATGGTCGTTGAAGGGGGGGCATATATGTTTTACAAACATCTCTTGTTTGTATTGGGATATATGCACAGGTTCTTCCGTGTATTAATATTGCTCGACTTTATGAGTGTAATATTTATCTGCGAAAGAATGTGTGCATATATCCCAATACAGATGTAATAACCTTTTTATTGCATTTAATATTTAAAAAAATGAATAATTAGTACAAAAACATAGGTTTTACCATTTTATTTTCATCAAAATCATTGAAACAAACATTTGTTTGTACCATCGTGGCACTTCCGCAATGAAACCAACCTACAATTTGTTTTTATTGCGTGACATTCTTCCTTAGATGTAATATACATGTATGTAACTGTGCATTGTACCAATCTGGTACCGATCTGGTATGAGTATACAAAAGCATCTTTCCAAGTACATTACACCCAGTATGATTACAATACGTCGGATATGGGTGAATATTGACCTTTCCATTTTAATACATGGAAAATGAACGGAGTTGTGTAAATGCGTATGCAATATAAATAAATGTTCGTTTCATTTTGCAGACAATATGGATATCGGGATGAATAGTAAATAACTGTTCATTTCATTTTGCAGACAATATGGATACCTGGGATGAAGAGAAGTTGGAGGAGGTGATCAACAAGAAGCATGCCGAGTCCAACAAGTCAAAACCCACAACATCTATCGTGAGTAAACAGTGCTTTTTTTCTTTCATAAACGGGCCGATAGTCGGCCTCTTGCCCTAGCAAAATAGCCTCTTTTTTTGCTAAATATCATTTTCCCCTCTTACTTACTCAACATCGTTATGTTTGAGATACATTTATAGAAGGCAGTTTATCTAAAATGTACCTTTTTTGCATATTTGCACACTTAAATCTTCAAGTTCCTCCTAATACACCGTTCCCGCTATATCTGAAAATTGCACTGTGTTTTTCCCCTTTAACTCGAAAATCACACTTTTTTCTCTTCCCATATTTCCGGGAAAAAAGCCCTGGTAAAATCACAGATTTGTTAAGCAGCGCCACATGATATTTTCGATGTGTCCGCAGGAACTTGAAATGTTATCAGTAAATCAGTAAATTAAAAATAAGGAAATTATTTTTAGAAGGAATCTCAGAGTTGCCTTCCTGTTGTTGTTTTACTTCTAATATGAAGTACTTCCAACAGAATATATTGTTATGCCCCCACCACCGAATGGTGAGGGGCCTTATAGCGTGAGCCATGTCTGTTCGTCCATCCCGAAATTTTTGTGTGTCTATCTCGTCCCACAGTTTTCAACTGATTGTGAAAATCCAGCTTGTATTGCCCGAGTTACGTTTTTTTTTGGCAAATTGTATGTTAAAATAGGTCATAAGTCTATCTCCTCCCACATTTTTGAACCGATTATTTTGAAACCTTTCAGGATGCTTACCTAAGATGTCAAATTGTGGCTGACGATTCCACACGAAAATTGACCTTGTATTACCAGAGTTATGGCCCTTTTTTCGTCAAATTGTACATTTCGCGTTGTTTTCCATGGGGGCATCCGTGTCCTATGGACACATTTTTAGTTATTTATTGATTTACTTATGAATTTTCAAGTTTCTGTCGTGTACTGGTGTTTCCTTAGGCAAGACATTTCCTTTAGCCTCGTATTCAGACGGAAATGGTAACCTAGTGGTCCCATGTATTGGAGCCGTTTCTCTATTAACCCTTAACCCGCTAAGCATGACTATAATAGCCTTTGCGTCCATTGTAAACAAAGATCAACCTGTGAGTAACTTGCAGGCTGATCAGGGTTTACAATGTATGGCTGTTGATCAGTTCCCAAAAACTCCCCATTGTCACATAAATGGAATGGTCTTAATTCAAAGAAAGAACAGTCCATTATATATATGTAGCGGGTTAAGAGTTAATTATATTTTCATTGGTAAGAATAGGGCTTGATTCTCAGGTTCCTGTGTCCTCTCTCTCTCTCTGGGGCTGTTTGAAATAACCTTTAAAGGCAGAATATGCTTATTAACACATAAACCGAAACAGCTACGAAGCACTTGGAAGCGTTACAACTTAGAGAATTACGCTAACAAATAAACTGAATAAAATTAAACTGTACACACAGAGAAACAGACAACCCTGGACAAATTAATTTTGCCCAATTGGGAAAAAATGTAATCGCTTTACGCCTCAAATTGGGAATTTTCATAAGTTAGTTGTATATAAATATCAGGTTGTTTTAATTGCCTGGTTTCAATACATGATACATGATTTAAATATTGTTATTTTTATAGTATTTCCTTGTAAACTTTTGTATATTTGACCTGACTTTGTAAATATTTTGCAATAAAGCATTGAAACTACAACCGTGTTCTTTATTTCTATATAAAACATAAACATTCAACTACAACTTACTACTTTAATACTGAAACTGTAAATTTTCCTCAAAATTAATCCAAAAACTATAACAGTGTTCACTGTTAATCATCAACTTGACGGATGTTCATGAAACTTCACAGGAATGTTGCTCTTGATGTCTAGTTGATCCTAGAAAAATTTCAGGCTCGCCGGAAATTCAAAATGACTGTCACAGCTAAACATAGATTTAAAATAAATAAATTTGTAGCGACTACTTCTTGAAAACTGTAAGTGATATTGATATGGAACATTTTCTAAAATGATCAGCATGACATGATGTTGATCCTTGTCGAAATTTATTTCGATGCGACTTTAAACATGGCCGCTAGCGGCCATCTTTGTTTACATAGATTTATATAGTAAAAACTTGTAGTGACTACTCCTCTGAAACTACTTGAAACTTTACAGGAATGTTGCTCTTGATGTCTAATTGATCCCAGATTTTTTTTAGGTCGGCCGGAAATTCAAGATGGCCGCCATGGCTAAAAACAGATTTTTAAAAAAAAGTTTGTAGCGACTACTTCTTGAAAACTGTAAGTGATATTGATATGGGACTTTTTCTAAAATGATCAGCATGACATGATGTTAATCCTTGTCGAAAATTATCTTGAATCAAAATTAAACCTGGGCACCAGTGGCCATCTTTGTTTACATAGAGTTTGTATAGTAAAAATTTGTAGTGACTACTCCTCTGAAATTACTAGACGGATTTTCATGAAACTTCACAGGAATGTTGCTCTTGATGTCTAGTTTGATCCTAGCACAATTTCAGGTTGGCCACGGCCACCACGGCTAAACATAGATTTTTAAAAACAAGTTTGTAGCAACTACTTCTTGAAAACTGTAAGTGATATTGATATGGGACTTTTTCTGAAATGATCAGCATGACAAGATGTTGATCCTTGTCGAAAATTATTTTGGTTCGACATTAAACATGGCTGCCAGTGGCCATGGCTGCCAGTGGCCATCTTTGTTTACCTGGAGTTATATAGTAAAAACTTCAACTTGTAGCGACTACTCCTCTGAAACTACTTGACAGATTTTATGAAACTTCACGGGAATGCTGACCTAGCTATCAAAATCTATCAGTAGAGCTTCAAGGTACCTCTTGTTTAAAAAAACAGTGGGTATTTACCCAATTGATGCAAAAGTTATCTGTTTCTCTGTACACATTGACACTAGGCCTAATAAATATTTGTGTACTAATTATGCTGTATCCCCTATACGCTGGGCCGACGCTAAGCACAAGACAGGAAGTGTGCAGATCCAAATGGTTTATTTATAGCACAAGTAATGTTTTATATGTATATACGAGAGTTAAAAAGTCAGCATGCCTTTTAAACGAAGCGTACGTTTCTAATCAGTTGTTTCTATTAACGGCTGGGTACATCGGGTGATTTATTGCAAATTTGATATAATATACACCAGGGCTTTTTTTTTACTGATTTTATAGCCGTTATTGGGTCATATTCCCAATGACAAAACATATATTTTTTCCCAATTTTGAGAAGAAAAATCCCAATTGAAAGAAGAAAAAGAAAGAACACTGAAAGGTAGCAAAAATGTGACAAGTATTGAATATGAAATGCTTTAAATGCCTCTGTTGATCTTGTTGTACTGTAAACAGTATGAAAGATACAATTATGGAATAAATGTTTGACTGTTCTGTTACCCAGTTTTATGAAAAATCTTGCTAAAATTTCCAATTTTGAGGGTATGTTCCCAAAATGTAAAAAAAAAGCACTGTACACAAATTCTTGATACAAAGTCTCTATCATCTCCGTTTAGGTTAACATATTCTGACTTTAATGTATAATGAACACTTAAACATCCATTTAATTAAAGGTAATAATGTTAAAATCTATTATAATAGCAAATACATGGATAAAAAATTAGAACACTTGAAGTGCCTGAATATTAAATTGTTAGTGCAACTCAAAGTTTAATAATCAAGAGGTAGTCGGCGCTACTCGTGAAGGAAAACACTACACATGATATTAAAATATGTGAATTGCTCAATACACAGGTAATTTGATAAGGCCAAATAAAATAATATGTGTGGTTCCGGTTTATACCCGACCATCCTTAGATTTTTGGGCCCTTGCTGGCCCTATTTTTTTTCCCTTGTTTTCGGTAAACATTATGTGGGATGAATCATCGTACTCAGAAAGTGGTATTTAAGGTTTAGTCAATTGAAATACGGCAGTTGTTTATGCAGGCTTTGCATGATGTCTTCAGAAGTCTCGTCGGAAAGTGCGGATGCAGTATTGCTGCATTCTCTGCCTATATTCCTTATAGGCCGCATCATAGCTCTTTGGTAGATACAGAATATAAAACCATATGAGCTATGATTCTCAGTCGGCACCAGCCACTGAAATTTAACCACCTAATCACTACATTGGGAAATCATTTGTTCATTTTTTATTTTCGCAGATCTACACTGGGAAATCATTTGTTCATTTTCTTATTTTCGCAGATCTGTAAACATTTTGTTGACGCCGTTGAAAACAGTAAATATGGATGGTTCTGGAGTTGTCCGAATGGCGGGGACAAGTGTATGTACAAACATGCACTGCCACCTGGTGAGTTGACACGTTTTAAAAATTGAAATCGAGATCAAATAGCGTTCCTTTTTGTTTAAATTAACAAAAAACAAGTTTTCAAACATGAAGCACTTACTTGTTCACATGCGTTTATCATAAACCAATGATGTGGTAAAATGATACTGAAAATTACATGTATATTTTTATCTGAATTTTTTCTATTGTTTATGTTTGTAATTAGAAAATAGTTGTAGGCCAGCCGCCTATGTATGTTATATTTTAAGAAGTGCAAAAAATTATTTTTAACATGTGACACTTCTGAGAGATCAGTTGTCACATGTCGAAGTGACACACGTTAAATACCAGGGTCTTCCACAGGCCATTTAAGAGCATATTCCCCATATCCCTTAATTCTAAAATCTAATTTCCCCCTACTCCATAATTGACCCCCTATCCTTTGATCACTCTGCCCTATCCCTTAAAAACACCATTAAACCTGCAAAATGCATTATACCTGTCTATAAAGAGCTCCTTGTAGGCTTTACTTCTTAAAAATTCTTTCATTTACAGTTGAAGTACCCTATACTTCAAATTGCATCTAAATAAATCATATCTAAATAAATCATGATCCATATCAATATTTGTCACCCGAAAGGTATCTCCCTCCCACACCCACCCCATAACATTCAAATATAATTTTTCCTAACCCTTAAATCTGTGGAAGACCCTGAATACACAGCCATAGTGTTGACTTATTAATTAGTAATGTGCATTATCCACATTGTCCTAGACATGTGAAAACTTCATAAAAAGACACAAAAGGCAAAGTGGTCTGCTGCAATCTAGGTCTTCATGGATACACAGCATACAACCTGGACTGTTTTATAGATTAGTTACATGCTTTTTATGACTTTAGGTTCAATGTGGGAAACCAGTCAAAACCAGTCCAGTCAATATTAGTAGTAAAGTAGATCGGCAAACTTTGAAAAACTCGTAAAATCGGAAAAACTCATAAAATTGAGCACAAATAGATTTTTTGCAAATTTTATTTTATAGTCCAAATCATTTTTCTTTAGCATTTTGTGCCATTTGTGAATGACGTAGTATCTCCGGAATGCTCAGACAAGTTTGAAAGCACCTGCATATGGTACAGAGTTGTTACCCTTAATCACAGGAACTGGTCGCTTTTAATTTTTGCCTTCTATTATTATAATTGTCTATAAAGGACTTTAATGGGAAATTTTGGAAAATGCTGGTGTTCTTTTTCAGAGGTCAAGCAGACGTTCGAAACAATCTCAGTTACATGCACACTATATACTAACATGTGCAGAAATAAATTTCCTATCCAACAATACCTTTCTTCCTACGATCCCTTGTAAATTCCCTGAGATATCCGAGTTCAAAGTCACCAAAGTGCAATTTCAAGCTGCACGTCGTTTGTCTATGTCCCCTATGTAAACAATGAAATTTACCGAAAATCAGGTGTCCGTTAATTCCGTTAATTTCGGCGCAGTATTCCAGCTTCAAATCACAACCAATTCACTAAAGTAAAGCACCAATACGTAAATAAATCCATATTTTATCAGTTTGCATAGTCCGTATCACGAGAAAGTCACATAACAACAAGTACTTCGCCACTTGCTATCGGCACTAGCAGACTTTACAAATGAAACCGCCATTTTCAAATGAATTACGGGGCCGAATGACGTCATGATGCGAATCTAACAGCTATGGTAAGTATTTTTACTTTTTAATATTATTCTTGAATATATTAGAAAATACGTTTGTGCTTATCCATAACACTATTATAATCAATAATAGTGTTAAGGATAAGCACAAGCGTATTTAATAATATATTCAAGAATAATTTTAAAAAGTTTTTTTTTTTACCATAGCTGTTAGGTTCGCATTATGACATCATTCGGCCCCGTAATTCATTTGAAAATGGCGGTTTCATTTGTAAAGTCTGCTAGTGCCGATAACAAGTGGCGAAATACTCGTTGTTGTGTGACTTTCTCGTGATACGGACTATGCAAACTGATAAAATATGGATTTATTTACGTATCGGTGCTTTACTTAAGTGAATTGGTTGTGATTTGAAGATGGAATACTGCGCCGAAATTAACGGAATTAACGGACACCTGATTTTCGGTAAATTTCATTTGTTTACATAGGGGACATAGACAAACGACGTGCAGCTTGAAATTGCACTTTGGTGACTTTGAACTCGGATATCTCAGCGAATTTACAAGGGATCGTAGGAAGAAAGGTATTGCTGGATAGGAAATTTATTTCTGCACATGTTAGTATATAGTGTGCATGTAACTGAGATTGTTTCGAACGTCTGCTTGACCTCTGAAAAAGAACACCAGCATTTTCCAAAATTTCCCATTAAAGTCCTTTATAGACAATTATAATAATAGAAGGCAAAAATTAAAAGCGACCAGTTCCTGTGCCCTTAATTATAAAAAAAGTTTTTCTTTGGTTTAAATATATCATTTATGCAATATCATTAATTGTGCAATATCATCAGCAATATTAGTAATTTATATGCAATAACAATATGAACTGTTCAAATATCAATAAGGATTTGGAAGGGGAAGCTGCAAGTTTTTAAAACAAATGAAAATTTTTGAGTGTCTCATTAAGTATTACGCCCGACTAATATTGCATTTTGGAATTTTTCCCCTAATATATGCGTCCGGGCGCTATGCAAAATGCCTAGGGGTAGCTCTTCTTATAAAATGTAAAAAAAAAAGAATTTTGATTTTTTTGGAAGGATTTTTACATACAAAAGATTGAAAATGAATTAAATTTTGAAGGTGTCTTATTTATTCTTTTGTCATGCAGATGTGCACTATTCTGCCTAAAGAAAAAGGGGTGACCTAATAAATTTTGCTTTATTAGGCTCTGACCACTTGTCATAATACAAACAAAAAAGCAACAACATGGCGGCGTCCTTGATAAGAGTAATATTCTGCGAAATAGATAATATTAGTAATTCATACAGAAAATGTGGATAATCTACATGATAAATAGAATATTATGTCAGTGCCTTTTACTATCAAGTTTATTAGGCTCGGCACAAAAACGAAGAATGGCTGGGCTCTCACAAAAACGAAGAATGGCTCGGTAGAGCCTAGCCATTCTTCGTTTTCTAAGCCTCTAATAAACTTGATAGTAAAAGGCACTGACATGATATTCTCTATTTATTATACCCCTACTTTCACCAAGTGAAGTGGGAGCTACATAGCAATCACGTTTTCCGTAACGGCCCGTTCCAAAAAACATTTTTGTCCCATCTCGTTGCGTCTTGTAACACATTTTCATTTATTGCATTCCTCAAACAGTTTTGAATGGGTTGTTCCCAAACTTCATATAAAAATAACAACTGATGACCTTATGTCCCTCTACATCACTCATTGTTGATTGCATTTATTACAGAATTATGGCTCTATGGGGTATTCAGCACCTTCAGTGATAGTTCTAGTTTTATTTTTTGAAAAGCTGCAGATGAGGGTTGCGCTACCATTAGGGGAGGTGCTCCTATTAGGGGAAATATGATAATTTTCCTTTTGTTTGTAGGTTTTGTGTTAAAGAAAGACCAGAAGAAGTTAGACAAAAAGGATGAACTCTCTATAGAAGAATTAGTGGAGAAAGAGGTAAGATTCTTATTCTTCTTCCTCCAAGTAAAGAGCTGGGAATAGAATTAGATTGTAATTAGCTCTGCGTGACAAGGCATGCTGATGGTGCACAGCTAGTCCAAAAACTATGTACAGATAAAATTGGTAAAATTATTTACACTGTTGTCTGTGTTGATATGAAGGAGCAGATCACACCAAGAGGAGTGATCTGAATTCTTCCAGTGAGGGCGCGTAGACCACTGTAGACGGGAGTGTGTTCCAGTCTCTCACCGTTCTTGGAAAGAATGAATTATAGTAGGCCTTGTCTGTTATTCTCTCCTGGAATAATCTGTGCTGTTCTGTTGTACGGGTGTCACTTCTGTGAGAGATGTCAACTGTACCGTGCTGTATTCTGTCTCAAGCAATTCCCAGTTGAGCATCTTAGTGACACGTCCTTGGGATTTGCTAGAGTAGTCATTGAAGACATAGCTTGCGGCACGGCATTGGACCTGCTCTAGAGCTTCAGCATTGGTCTGGTGGTATGGGTCCCAGACAGTGGAGGCGTATTCCAGTGTTGGTCTAACCATAGCGGTGTATGAGGCTGCTTTGACTGGAAGTGTGCATTCCTTTAAGTTCCTTCTCAGGAAGCCAATAGTTTGGTTGCCTTTACCAATGGTGTTCTGTATATGCCGGTCCCATGAGATGGTTACTCCTAAGTATTTGCTGGCCTCCTCTACGTCCAGTGTGTGGCCATGGAGTTGGTAATTGGACTGTATTTGTGGGGCTTGATCCTCAGTACTGTGCCTTTACTGGGGTTAAAACTCATCTGACAACTTTCTTCCCAGGTTTCTTTTAAAGGAGGTGAGGTCCCTTGGAGTAGCTGGCTGTCAGTGGAGTTCTCAATGACTTTGTAAAGAAGGTTGTCATCTGCAAATAGTTTAGTTTGTGAGCATCTGATAGACTCTGGTAGGTCATTGAGGAAGGCAAGGAACAGCAGAGGTCCGAGCATTGTTCCCTGAGGGACTCCTGACATGACATCTGCTGTCTCCAACCTTGTACGATCTATTAAAAACAACTTGTGTCAGTGTGGTTTTTTTACTTTTGCGGGAAGGGGGTCAGGGCCCTTTAGAGGGGGAAATTTTGACAATGTTAAAATAAAGAAGAAAGATAGTATTTTTATATGTATTAAGTCTCAGTCTTTCATTTAATATTAAATTCATATCAAGAACATGTTTGATGGACATGTTATGGATGGTCAACTAAGAAACTTTTTTTTTGTGGCGACTTTTTTCTCAAAAAAATGGAAAAAAACATACTTTTTGAGGTGGTGGAAAAAAACACTGTGTTCTCTGGCTTCGGAAGGAATGGATCCATTTATTGGTACTGCCTCTCCCTCCGTAGTGGTCCAGTTTGTGAAGGCGTCTTATGTGTGGGACTTTGTCAAAGGCCTTGGTGAAGTCAACCTGCTTACCCTTCGCCACTTTGGGAGCAATGTCTTGGATGGTGGTCAGAAGCTGTGATTCACATGAGTGTCTTTTCCTGAATTTGTGCTGGTTGTTGCAAATCATGTTGTATTTGTCAAAATGCTGCATCATACTGCTATGTACAATGTCTTCCAGCAGCTTGCAAGTGATAGAGATTAGTGATATGGCCTGTAGTTGGCTGCTTGGTGTTTGTCTCCCTATAGATAGGTACCACGAAAGCTACTCTCCAATCTTGTGGGACTTCTCCAAGGTTTATCGAAATTTGGAAGAGTTTAACTAATGCTGGTGCCAATTCTGATGCTGCTGCTTTCAGTATGAATGATGGAAGAGAGTCAGGGCCTGTTGTTTTGTGTGTTTTCAAGGTGACCAAGCGCTTGTGGACACCTTTCCAGTCTATGTGATGTTCTGCATGGGGTGGTATATTACTTGGGCCTTTATCTGGAGTGTTGGAGGTATTCTCATTGGTGAAAGCCGACTTAAACTGTTCATTGAGGATATTGGCTCTGGACTTAGTGTTGCTCTAGAGAAATCTGTCACTGTTTTATAGTGGTGCTACACCTGAATTTGTTTTACCTTTGCTCTTTATGTAGGACCAGAACTTCTTTTATAGTCGTTGCTCACTGTTGATTCCAAGTAGCTCTTATTTGCCTAGTGTGGCGCAGTCGGTAGCACGGCGGATTTGTAACTGGAGGCCCCGGGTTCAATCCTCCATGGTGCCACTAAGTTTCGTGTGTGTGTTCTTGGGTAAGACACTTTCCCTTAGCCTCGTCCATTGGATGGGGATGTAAACCGGACGGTCCCGTGTATCGGTCTATCCTCCGAGCACGTTAAAGAACCATAGGAATCTATTCGATAATAAGAGTAGGGCACGATTCGCGGATTACCATGTATCCTTTCACTCTCTCTGGGGTGGCTCTAAATAACCTATACTGTGTTGATGAGCCTTTAAACAACATTCAATTCAACATTCAATTCTTATTTGCCTTCCTTATTTGGTACTGCCAAGGGTTAGTATGGCGGGAAATTGTTAGTTTAGACAGTACTATCTTTTTGTTGGTGTTGAGTGTGGTTGTCTTAACATTGTACCATGTTGGGTTGATGTCGTCATGTTCCTGGATTATGTCAGAGAGGTTTGTGAGGTCTTCCTTTATGCCATGGATGTCTACTTTCTTCCTTAGGAATATCTGTCTGCATACTGGTTTGGGTCTTCCGGCTGATATAGTTGTATCAAGCAAGACAATGTCGTGGTCACTGTTACCTGTGGATGGCATGGGTTTACATCTCTGCTTGAAGCTAGGGTGGGTGGTGAGGAAAATATCAAGTATATTTTGTTTTATGTGTTGGGAAGTCCACTATCTGTTCCAGGCTGTTGTCTGCAACTAGGTCAAGGAAGGTCTTATTCACTCGGTTGTTGTATTGGGAGCTAGAGATGGTTAGATCTTGCAAGTTGATGACAATCAAAGGTTATAAAGATTATAAATTAAAATAACTGGTTAGCTTTATTGTGTGTATTTTATACATGACCTATCAGGAGTCACATTGGTCTTTATAGCACACTCAGAGTCAGCAATGCATTATCAGGATGGGAAATCAATTTTCAGGGTGGACAATTCATTTTCAGGATGGACAATTCATGCTAAGGGTGGACAGTTAGTTTTTGGGGTGGACAATTCATTACCATCTGTGATAATTCATTCTTAGGATGGACAATTCATTGTCCGTAAGACCGTTCATGCTCAGGGTCAACAATTCTTTAATGGTGGACATTCATGCTCAGTTTGGACAATCCATTCTCAGGGTGGACATTTCATTCTCAGGGTGGACTATTCATGCTCAGGGTAGACAATTCATTCTCCTGGTGGACAAGTCATTCCAAGTGCTGACATTTCATTCTCAGGGTGGACTATTCATGCTCAGGGTGGACATTTCATTCCAAGTGTGGACATTTCATTCTCAGGGTGGACTATTCATGCTCAGGGTGGACATTTCATTCTTAGGGTGGACAATTCATTCTCAGGGTGGACTATTCATGCTCAGGGTGGACTATTCATGCTCAGGGTGGACTATTCATGCTCAGGGTAGACAATTCATTCTCCTGGTGGACAAGTCGTTCCAAGTGTGGACATTTCATTCTCAGAGTGGAAAGTTCATTCTTATGGTGACAATTCATGCTCAGGGTGGACAATTCATTCTCAGGGTGGACATAGCACTTTTTGTTTTGAGACTTGTAAATATTTGAGAACGAGAAGAACTGAC
Source organism: Cyrtodaria siliqua (assembly GCA_037043455.1). NCBI lineage: Eukaryota > Metazoa > Mollusca > Bivalvia > Adapedonta > Hiatellidae > Cyrtodaria > Cyrtodaria siliqua. The sequence goes on along the minus strand of JAWPHD010004553.1, from coordinate 145,177 downwards.
TAATAGTGTAAAGTTACCTTATAAAGTTAAATGAATGTGAAGTTAAAGGTCTCATCAAAATGATTTACAGTTTCTGTTAAATATATTTTCCAGAGATCAGCATTGGGCCTTGCTGTCACCCGTGTCACGTTAGAATCATTTTTAAAATGGAAGGAAAGAAAGGTTTGTATATTTCATTTATATAATTATATATATATACATGTACAGAAAGCTGCGATCCTAAGGAAATACCAGATCGAGGCTTATCAGTAAAAGCTAAAAATAAATGTTGCAGAATCAGAGGATCTGCCCGGGTGTTTAAGTCTATCATGTTCTTCAAAACTACGGTTAATAAAATCAACCTCCCCAAACAACAAATATCCTCTATTTCTGCTGTTTAAGTTTTCATAATTCTTCATGTAAAAACGCAACGTTATAAAACTATTAATAGGAATTAATTTTGCCAGCAATAAAGGAACACACGGCAGTCTTTAATTCAATAGTTATTAAGCATTAAAATTAGCACCTCTGTTCATTATTCCCGTGGTGGGGTGCTAATTTTAAATGCTTAATAACTATTGAATTAAAGACTGCTGTGTGTTCCTTTAATGCTCGCAAAATTAATTCCTATTAAGAGTTTTATAAAGTTGCATTTTTTACACGAAAAATTATTTACACATCTGTTCATTATTCCTGTGATGGCTGGCGTGGCGCAGTCGGTAGCGCGACAGATTTGTAACCGGAGGCCCCGGGTTCAATCCTCCGTAGTGCCACTGTGTTGGGGACGTAAACCGGGCGGTCCCTTGTATCGGTCTATCCTCCGAGCACGTTAGGAATCTATTCAATAATAAGAGTTCCCGGATTCTTATGTATCCTTCCCCTCTCTCTGGGGCGGCTCTAAATAACCTATACTGTGTTGATGAGCCGTTAAACAACATTCAGTTTCATTATTCCCGTATCATTTTGACTGTTTGCATATAAATATAAATAAAAGGTAATACAATTTGTAGTTTTTGATTTCTTCATTATTCTACCATAGGTTTAAATATATTGGTGCAATATAATCAACAATTAGTAATGTGAAAAAACTATTTGCTTTCAACTGTTCAAATAGGGGCTGTTCCATTAAAACTTACATGGGATCCCAGGAAGGCACATTTGAAATTGAACACCCACCTGTTGGTGCAAAACAACAAAAGTTTAAAGACCCAAATTACGGAAATTAGGGTTCACTTATAGATGTGTATTAAATCGCCTTCCTGGGGTCAAGGGTATGTTCTAATGGAATAGTCAAAATTATTAATATTGATTTGTAAATATAAAGTTTCGTAGACAAAAACTAACGGGATGCTGCGAGTTTTTAAAAATATTAAGATTGCCATGTGCAGTGCTTTTTTCAAGAAAATTGGGAAAATATCTAGGCTGCATGTATGTTTTAGGTATAATATCGATCAGTTATTTTTCATTAAGATTGTGAATTTTTTCCCCTGAATTGGGAAAATTAGAGGTTTTTGCAGTTGGGGAAAGGCCCCACTCAAATAGGCTAAAAAGGTCCTGGTGTGTCTAATGTTTAAACACATTTTATGTATATTACTGTATATGATTATTGTGATTGCAGCGAAAAGAAAAAGTGGCTATCCTCAAATCAACACAGAATAAGAAGAAAAATGACTTCAAACAAGGACAGATGTTAGGGGTAAGTGATTATGCAAAGTTCAGGATGGGTGGCAAAGAATGGGGCCACTGCAGATCCCATTGGAGGGAAAGGCAGAGGGGTAGAACCCCCATAAATTCATGTTCATTTTATCATTTTTTGTTCATGCTCATTAAACGACTTCATCATGACCGCTGCATTGTTTCTGGTGCCATCTCGCTCATATCACTAGAGCAGTGGCAGAAAAACTATAACGTCTCTCCAGCATAAATGGAGTGTCTACAGTAGAATTTGCAGCAACTCTGCAGTTTAGGGTGAGAAGGTTCTAGGCCCGTTCTCCATATTTTATCTCGATGTACATGGAGGATGAGCTGGCATGTTCATTCCTTTTAGGCACCATATAACCTTTCATGTGTTGGTGCGCCTTAAAACCCCAATTCAGTTCAGGATGGGTGGTACATGTTAGCTGGATTTAATATTCAATGTGTCTGTCCATCTGATGGAGGGAGAAGAGGTGAATGCTGAAGTTCCTGATCAGACATGCATCCGCCAGGAAGAGAACTTACATGATCTGTAGCTCTAAAGCGTAAGATATTATCAACCGAGTCCTGATTTCAAAATACTAATCAGTCCGAACTCGGGTTCACTAAGTGAAGTGGGGGCTATATAGGAATCACACTGTCTGTAATGTCCAGTCGCGTCATATAACACATTTATTGTCCCGTCGCGTAACACATATTTGTTACTTGCATTCCTCAAACAGTTTTGAATGGGTTGTTCCGAGACTTCATATTCACATAACAACTGATGACCTTATGTCCCTCTATATCACCCATTGTTGATTGCCTAATTTATCGCAGAATTATGGCTCTTTGACTTAGAAAATAAGCGGTGTTATTCATTACCTTGATAGTTCTTGTTTTCCATGTGAAGCTTATTGCCGAGATATGCTTATTGACAGAAATAGGTGTTCAGCGAACATTCCTCATCTGCTGACAGCTTTTGTGAAAAGAACGTTTTGCTTTATATTAGTTCAGTGGATGAATTTCGCCGGTCCAAGTCCGTAAACTGCAGGAAAATAGTTCTCTGTGAACTTGAAGATTGGAAGACTGTTGTCTGTTGTTCTCTATTGTAATGTTAACTTGGAGAATGTAGTTCTCTGTGGTAAAGGTTAACTGGGAAAAAGTAGTTCTTTGTGGTAAAGGTTAACTGGGAGAAAGTAGTTCTCGATTGTAAGGTTAACTGGGAGAATTAGTTCTCTGTTGTAAGGTTAACTGGGAGAAAGTAGTTCTCTGTTGTAAGGTTAACTGGGAGAAAGTAGTTCTCTGTTGTAAGGTTAACTGGGAGAAAGTAGTTCTCTATTGTAAGGTTAACTGGGAGAAAGTAGTTCTCTGTTGTAAGGTTAACTGGGAGAAAGTAGTTCTCTATTGTAAGGTTAACTGGGAGAACTGGGAGAAAGTAGTTCTCTGTTGTAAGGTTAACTGGGAGAAAGTAATTCTCTGTTGTAGGTCATATACCACTTTTTCATTTAACATAGGGTTACATTATAGCCTTTTGGCCCTAAAACATATTTTACATACCCAAGGGAACCTTTTAGGCTACTTTATTTTCAAGAACTATCCTAGACACACTTGAAAATAATTGGGTTTTTTGTAATGCTTTCACCTACTTTCGGTTTGATGAATGTACTGACCGTCGGGCTCGCAGCAAATAAATGTGAATTTCTGACAATTTACTATACCTGCAGTTTTCTCAATAAAATAGCCCAGATGCAAGAACAAATACAGTTGTTGTTTTTTTATCACCTACACATTATTTTGACATTTTATGTACATCAGTTATGATTAAGGCAATTCTACCCAATCAGAAAATAGCTCTTTCGAAAAAGATATACCCTAATACACCCTATACTTTTTTCAGCCAATCAGTAGCCCCAAAACAATAGTGGTATGTGACCTGTTAGGTTAACTGGGAGAAAGTAGTTCTCTTTTGTAAGGTTAACTGGGAGAAAGTAGTTCTCTTTTGTAAGGTTAACTGGGAGAAAGTAGTTCGCTTTTGTAAGGTTAACTGGAAGAAAGTAGTTCTCTGTTGTAAGGTTAACTGGGAGAAAGTAGTTCTCTATTGTATCTGGGAGAAAACAGTCATGTTGTTAAGTAAACAGGGAGAATGTATTCTGTTTTGTTAGGCAACAATTTATTACATAAACTTTGAGAAAGTAATTCTCTGTTGTTAAGCAACAATTTGTTGTAATTAGTAACACACTTATTCATTTCAGATAAGCGGAAGGGAATTGTTTGAGTTCAACCCAGATCTGGTTACTGGAGATGACGACGAAGCCGACGATGTGACATATACACAGGACAGCGATAACGAAGAGGAAGAAGAGGTTCAACCAGCCAGAGTTCGCGAGATTGACTTCAGTATGTGGGTGATGACGGACACCGATGGAACGGGGACACAGCTTGATAAAGGCGATGTGAGAACGGTTGGAATGGTGAATGGGGCTTCTGATGATGGTGGGTGATTTATTTTTGTTGCATGATGCTTACTACTAAAACAGTCAGGAATATATATTGAATAAGTTATTTTCAAGAAGAAAAAAAAATCCCTTTGATGTAGATTCATTCATTCCTATTACATTCTGAAAAATATTTTTTTTAGGATACTTTCATGAAAAATGGTTTTGTCTTTATAAAACTAGTTGCTACAGTCATTAAGCCAAAGCAGAACATCTAATTGAATAACGATGTCACCATTAGATATGATTGACTTTCCGTGTGACAATTTATTTCCATTTTGTTATGTAGCATTGAGATATTAATTTTTTTTCAATTTCTTTTTACATATTATACCTCTCAAATGCTTGTGGAAGGGTATTTTTCTAAACTAGACCTCAGTCTGGCTACTGGCAATCATATTTTCTAAACTAGAAGAAAAAGAAAGTGGGTTTTGGTGTGGCGGGGGAATGTGGGAGAAGCATTTATTAGGGAGTATGCACATTTTAGTGTCTTTAACATAATTGTGGGGAACAATTAATCAATACAACAAACAAAATATATACACTTGTTTACCTTTATAGGAAAAAAACTGACAAATGATGGAAACTTCCAAATTGTTAGGGTCTGAACTATTTTCAGTAAAGGTAAAAATGTTGTTTGTAAGTGGTTAGATTTATTTACAACATACATTGTACAGTAATACTGTTTCACAACATATTGTCAAATGTTCCTTAATAATCTTATTCAAAGTAAATTGCCAAATATGATCTTCTCTGTTGAGAATCTTACACCACAAGGGAGATTTAAAATGATACTTTTTCATTAGCTGTAAGAATTACGTCACAAGTACAAAAACATTTTAACATAACTTGTAACAGTAACAATGCAACATTTAAAACTTACTTTAATACAGCAATCGGTATTCCTTTCAATGTTTTTTTCCATGAAGATAATTGCCTACTTTAGTGTTAGGGTTGGGACATACTTACTGCTTTAAATTCAACAAATGAGAACTGAAAACTAGCAAACTGTAATAATGTCTCCTCTAACTCACTGATCTCAAACACATTGTCTACTTTAGTGGCCACCACCTTACTAGTGCCCTAGAACTTCGGTGGTTACCACCTTACTAGTGCCCTAGAACTTCGGTGGTTACCACCTTACTAGTGCCCTAGAACTTTGGTGGTTACCACCTTACTAGTGCCCTAGAACTTCGGTGGTTATAACCTTACTAGTGCCCATGGACTTTGGTGGCCACCACCTTCCTAGTGCCCTAGAACTTCGGTGGTTACCACCTTACTAGTGCCCTAGAACTTTGGTGGTTACCACCTTACTAGTGCCCTAGAACTTTGATGGCTACCACCTTACTAGTGCCAATGGATTTTGGTGGTTACCACCTTACTAGTGCCCTAGGACTTTGGTGGTTACCACCTTACTAGTGCCCATGGACTTTGGTGGCCACCACCTTCCTAGTGCCCTAGGACTTTGGTGGCTACCACCTTACTAGTGTCCATGAACTTTGGTGGCTACCACCTTACTTGTGCCAAAGTACTTTGGTGGCTACTACCTTCCTAGTGCCAATGGGCTTTGAGTGTCTACTACCGTCCTAGTGCCAATGTACTTTGGTGGCCACCACCTTCCTAGTGCCCTAGAACTTTGGTGGTTACCACCTTACTAGTGCCCATGGACTTTGGTGGCCACCACCTTCCTAGTGCCCTAGGACTTTGGTGGCTACCACCTTACTAGTGTCCATGAACTTTGATGGCTACCACCTTACTTGTGCCAAAGTACTTTGGTGGCTACTACCTTCCTAGTGCCCATGGACTTTGGTGTCTACTACTGTCCTAGTGCCAATGTACTTTGGTGGCTACCACCTTGCTAGTGCCCATGGACTTTGCTGGCTACCACCTTCCTAGTGCCCACAGACTTTGGTGTCTACCACCTTACAAGTGCCCATGGACTTTGGTGACTACCACCTTCCTAGTGCACATGCTCTTTGGTGGCTACCGCCTTCCTAGTGCCCATGGACTTTGGTGGCAACCACCTTTCTAGTGCCCTAGGACTTTGGTGGCTACCACCTTACTAGTGCCCATGAACTTTGGTGGCTACCACCTTACTTGTGCTCTAGGACTTTGTTGGCAACCACCTTACTAGTGCCCATGGACTTTGGTGGCTACCACCCTCCTAGTGCCCAAATACTTTGGTGGCTACTATCTTATTAGTGCCCAAATGCTTTGGTGGCTACCACCTTACTAGTGCCCATATACATTGGTGGCTACCACCTTACTACTGCCCAAATACTTTGCTGGCTACCACCTTACTAGTGCCCATATACTCTAATGTCTACCACCTTACTAGTGCCAATGGACTTTGGTGGCTACTACCTTACTAGTGCCCATGTACTTCAGTGGCTACCACCTTCCTAGTGCCCTAGGACTTTGGTGGCTACCACCTTACTAGTGCCCATGGACTTTGGTGGCTACTACCTTCCTAGTGACAATGGACTGTGGTGGCTACTACCGTCCTAGTGCTTATGTACTTTGGTGGCTACCACCTTCCTAGTGCCCTCAGACTTTGGTGGCTACTACCTTCCTAGTGCCAATGGAATGTGGTGGCTACTACCGTCCTAGTGCCCATGGACTTTGCTGGCTACCACCTTCCTAGTGCCCACGGACTTTGGTGGCTACCGCCTTACATGTGCCCATGGACTTTGGTGGCTACCGCCTTACATGTGCCCATGGACTTTGGTGGCTACCACCTTCCTAGTGCCCATGGACATTGGTGGCAACTACCTTCCTAGTGCCAATGTACTTTGGTGGCTACCACCTTCCTAGTGCCCATTGACTTTGGTGGCAACTACCTTCCTAGTGCCAATGTACTTTGGTGGCTACCACCTTGCTAGTGCCCATGGACTTTAGTGGCAGCTACCTTCCTAGTGCCAAGGTACTTTGCCGGTTACTTTAAATTTTTCCATTCTGGCTCTGAAAACACACTATTACTTCAGCAACTGTCATAGCAGAAAAAGTGTCCCAACCCTAACGTTACTGACTGTAAGGCTTATAGTGACTTATTAAAGACTAAATACTGAAATAAATGGATTAAAAGGCATTGTTTGAACTAGTTCCAACTAGATTTAACTGGATTTAGAGTAATTCCAGGAAAAACTTTCATTATTTTTGTGATGTCTTGTACTTTACTTTTCGTTTCCTGGAATTTTCAGCTTATATGATGCTAAAAATAGACCGACATGCACAGTAAACATTGAAGTGAATTTTAAATGAAAAAGCTTGTGTATGTTGTTGTGAATAATGTCTCTACAACACTTTAATCCTCTTAGAGTACACAAGTTAAAAAAAGACCGTTAGGGTTGGGACAAAAAAGCGTTAGGGTTGAGACAAAATTAAGGATGCCGTTATGGTGAGCAGAGTAGAAACACAGCCATAACCTGAAATATTAGTGCAAACAATAAGTGTTAAGGAACATAATGAGACTAGCTAGGCATGCAAAACTCACTACAACAACATGCTGCATGCAAAGGAATAAGCTAACTGTTAAGCTGTTAGGGTTGGGACAAAAAACAAGCTTTTAAGTATACATGCTGTGCGGTGACATGCATATATATGTAAAAACTGAAACATATTATATATATGTAAAAACTGAAACGTTAGTGTTAAAGTACATTGTATTTGCTATTAAAAAGAACATTTTTCTTTGTTGTATGTTTACTTATTTTGTTTTAGCACATAAATATATGAGAAAGGTATAAATTAAGGTGTTTGGCTTCATTTGGGTACTTTTCAAAATATGTTCAAAAAAATTTTGGGGACTAAACCTAAATATTTCAATGGTTTACATTTATAGGTTTATGGTCAACATATTGTATAAACATTGAAAACGTGTAAAACAGTTAATACAAAATATTTTCTAAATAAAATATATTTAAAACACAAAAACAGCTATTTTTTGAGAAATTCTCCAACTTCAAATGTTCATATCTTCACAACCGATAAACCGATTTGCCTGAAATTTGAAACATAAATGGTTTCAGACTGCCTTATCATAAAAGTCAACTGTTAATTTATATTTGTGCAAAGATTGTTCTTTCATATTATGTACAATCTTTGCTTCACTAAAAATTACCCTTATTTGCTATAGGCCATAAGAACATTTTTTCTCTTTCCAATTTAAAATAATATTAAATAAAATTACACATGATAATGTTTCTCTTGGTGTTTTTTTCATCATATTGTTAAATTTTATTTGAATAATTTGACTAGCGGCATTGTACAAACATATGAGGACATGTTTAAGGGAAACATGGCAATCATTAAGTTTTTATCAAGCATTAAAATTATCATCCAGTTTAATAATCCAGTATCAGTTAGACTTTAAACCTGCTTGCATATAATTATACCCCTGCTTTGAAGAAGTGGGGGCTATATAGGTATCACTTTGTCTGCCGCGTCACATCACGTCACGTTTTATTATTTAACAGATATGCATATTTGCTTTTCATTTTTAGTATGATGTGAAAATACATTCTGAAAACCACATAAGGTTGCATTCCACTAATTATACAGGCTTCATAAGGTTACACTCCACTAATTTTTACTCAAGATTCCACAAAGTTTTTAATTATTTGTCCTGTTATTTAACAGATAATTGTTGCATATGTTCTTTTTCTTCTTTTATGACGTGAACATACATAATAATAACTTCATAAAGTTATACACTGCTAGTTTTAAGACCTCATAAGGTTACACTCCACTAATTTACGTTGTGTCGCGTCTCATCATGTCCCGTTGCATTATTTAACAACTAGTAGTTGCATGGTTGCATATTTGCTTTTCCTTTTTGGTATTTTGTGAAAATACATTATGAAAACCACATAAGGTTATATTCCACTAATTATACAGACTTCATAAGGTTACACTCCACTAATTTTTACACACGATTCCACTAAGTTTTAATTATTTCTGATGTTATTTAACAGATAATGGTTTCATATTTTCTTATGATTTGAAAATACATAATGAAAACTTCATAAAGTTACACACTATGAATCATAAGGCTACACTCCACTAATTCATGTCGCGTCACCTTTTATTATTTAACAGATAATAGTTACATGGTTGCATATTTGCTTTTCATTTTTGGTATGATGTGAAAATACATTATGAAAAACACATAAGCAGGGTTCGACACTAAAGCTGACCCGAGGCCACCTGATTTTCGAAAGGACCACCACTTTCCTAAAGATTTGTGGCCCATCGGGCCTGCTATTTTAAATTACGGACATTAAAAAGTGGTGCACATCGGGCTAGTCTAAAAAAAATCTCGAGACAATCAAACTTTTCAACTAAATTTCAACCAGAAATCGTGTTTTATCATGTTCCTTTGAAGCCGTATTTGTTGAAAAATAAAAAGTTCTCTCCCTTGATTTAGGTTCATCAATTTTAAAGTGCACATTTCATTGGTTGATTACACAACTTGAACCAATCACATTACAGCTTTCATATTGACATTGATTGGGCACACGAATTTGTCACGTTGGACAGAAGAAGAAAGATCATTCGTATATTAACAGTTTGAACGATGATTTTGTGGTGATTTTGTTTGCATATTGTTATTTTTCAATGAATTGCTGTATAATCCTTTTCTATTTTTAGTTCCATTTGGCAAGTCTGTATCATAAAAACACTTTACAATGAACGCTTACTCACAAATGCAAGCTGCTAAATAACACCGGGAACGCGCACCTGTTTTCGGTTGGTTTAATTTAATTGACGTGATTTGCGGCGCAATCCTTAAAATGTAAAAGATAATAATGTTGTTTTTGCTATATGATGTAATGGATAAATAAAAGGAAAATAATGGAAAATAGAAGCTTATTGTTTGATTCTAATCACATGCGTATTATTAATTAATTATAAATAAAACAAAGTAAAACAGTGAAGTATTCAATATCGACCAAAATTACTAATCGGCATCTATTCATTGGTAATAACAATTTCGGGACAAATTAAAAAAATCTGGGCAAGTGACCTTTCAGTCAGGGCAAGTGGACTTTTGAAATCTACATGCCCTGGTCTAGTCCTCAATTTATATTTTCTTGGAGCGCTGACATGATATATATCCATCTCATGTAGATCCAGTAGGATTGTACATAATTGTTATAGGAGCATCAAACATTCGCATGATTGACTTTGTGTAACAGATTTTCACGTTCTTTAAAAATGTGGACAATTCTCAAAAAACAACTGCCACCAAAATGACAAAAGACAAAGCTGAAAAACTTCAAACCCAAATAACACACTATGCTAAGGATCTAGCAGCACTACAAAACAATTATAAGGCATATAATGTAAACATTGATCACAGAACAAGACTGTATTTATTTTATTGTAATGTTTCGGTAAGTATAACTGTACACGAGAAGGCCACCTATCGGTCAGAAGGACCACCAGTTTTCAAAAGCAGAAATTCCTGCAGGCTTCCTGCTCATAAAAGTTAGTGTCGAACCCTGATAAGGTTACATTTCACTAATTATACAGACATCATAAAGTTACACTCCACTAATTTTTACATAAGATTCCTCTTAAGTTTTTTATTTGTCCTGTTATTTAACAGATAATGGTTGCATATGTTCTTTTTCTTTTTTAAGCTTGACTGATCAAAGATCAGCAGAGCTTATGCCGTGGTGCGTCGTCCATACGTCCGTCTGTGAACTTTTTTGGTGGCGTCTACTCCTCTGAAAGTACTTGACGGCTTTTCATAAAACTTCGCAGGAATATTGCTCTTGATGTCTAGTAATTCAGGTTGGCCGGAAATTCCAAGATGGCCGCCAAGGCTAAAAATAGATTTTAAAAATGTGATTTTGTGGTGACTACTTCTCAAAAACCGTAAGTGATATTGATTTGGAACCTTTAGCAAAATGACTGGCACGACATGTAGTTGTCCTAACCAAACTTCATTTTGATTGAATGTCAAACATTGCTGCCAGCGGCCATCTTTGTTTACATAGAGTTATATAGGAAAACTTGTGGCGACTACTCCTCTGAAACTACTGTTTGGATTTTCATGAAACTTGACAGGAATGTTGCTCTTGATGTCTAGTTGATCCTAGCAAAATTTCAGGTAAGCCAGAAATTCAAGATGGCCACCTATGCTAAAAATAGTTTTAAAAATATTGATTTTGTGGTGACTACTTCTCAAAAAACATAAGTGATATTGATTTGGAACCGTTACCAAATGACTGCCATGACATGTAGTTGGTCCTAACCAAGTTCATTTTGATTTGGATGTCAAACATGGACACCAGTGGCCATCTTTGTTTACATAGAGTTGTATTGTGGCGACTACTCCTCTGAGACGACTTGAAGGATTTTCATGAAACTTAACAGAAATGTTGCTCTTGATGTCTAGTTGATTCTAGCAAAATTTCAGATCGGACAAAAATTCAAGATGGCTGCCATGGCTAAAAATAGATTTTTAAAAACCAAATTTGTAGCAACTACTTCTTGAAAACTAGAAGCGATACTGATATGGAACTTTTCTCTAAAATGATCAGCATGACATGATGTTGGTCCTTGTTGCAAACTATTTTGATTCGACATTAAACATGGCTGCCAGCGGTTTTCTCGCTTTACATAAAGTTATATAGTAAAAACTTTTAGCGACTACTCTGAAACTACTTGAAATGTTTTCATGAAACTTCACAGGAATGCTGATCTAGCTATCAAAACCTATCAGTAGAGCTACAAGGTCATTCACCTCTTGTTTATGACATGCAATAATAACCTCATAAAGTTATACACTACTATTAAATTTTAAGACCTCATAAGGCTACACTCTATTAATTTACGTTGTGTCGTGTCCCATCTTGTCGCGTCCTGTTGCATTATTTAACAAACAATGGCCAGTAGAGCTAACAACAGTTTGCTTTGAACAATTCTAATAATTAATGATTGCAAAAATGCAAGTAGAAAAACTAATGGGAAACCATGAGTTTTTTTAAAAATCAAGATTGCCGCGTGTCCCTTCAAAACCTATGAGGACAAGCCACTATGACTTAATCCGTCTGTACATTTCAGCTGAAGCCCACAAGCTTGATGAGGCAGGTGGCGGGGACGATATCACAGAAACCGATGCCACTAAAAATGGTGATACAAACATTGAAATTGACGAGGATTTATTCGATGGGGAAGATTTAGATGCTCTTGAAGATGATTTTGGACGCTCTGGATCTGGAAGATTGACGGCAGTCCGGACTTACCGCTTAATCATTCGGAATACGTGGATATCTGTGCTAAAGAAAGCTTAATAGTTCTTCAGGACATTTTGAAATACTTTGATTATGGCTGTTGAAATGTCGAGACATTGAAATATAGAACACCTAAGATATCTCGCTAAAAAGGTTTTTTAAAAAGGCCGGTTGGAATAAAAATTCTTGGATTATATAACAGTTGAAATGTGGAGGAGACATTCCTTGGATATCTAGCTAAAAGAGTTCTTAAAAAAAAATTCAGGCCGGTTGGAATAAAATACTTTGATTCTATGGCTGTTGAAATGTCGAGTCATTTAAATATGTAATATTGGATATCTAGCTATTAGGAATTCTTATACAATATTCAGGCCAGTTGGAATAAAACACTTTGATTCTATGGCTGTTGAAAAAGCGAGACATTCAAATGTAGAGCACTTTGGATATCTAGCTTTGGATATCTTTGGATATCAATAATTCTTATACAGTATTCAGGCCAGTTGGAATAAAATACTTTGATTCTATGGCTGTTGAAAAAGCAATACATTCAAATGTAGAGCACTTTGGATATCTAGCTAAATGAATTCTAAATAAGAACTATTCAGGCTGATTGGAATTCTTTGATAATATAACTGTTGAAATATCAAGACATTCAAGTTTGAACACCTTGGATATATATGCTAAAAAAGTGCTTAAAAATATTCAGGACATTGGAAGTAATTTAAAGGGAATGTAGGCATACAACCAAACAATCTATATTATTAAGAATTCTGAAAAACATGAACAACGGGTAAAAGAATTTATATCAAAAACCGCTGATAAGCAAAGAAGTTATGATCATTTGAGAAGGGATATGGAAGATTCCATTTTGAGAACTATGACATCACAGTTCTTAATTACCATATATGGAATGGCTATAAATAGCTTAACTGATGTATATGGAAACATCACAGCAACTGTATGAAAAATTAGTATAATAAGTGTCATAATGCATTTTATGGTCAGTAAAGGATTTTGCATTTATTTGCAGTGATTTTCCTTGCTTTAAATGATATTTATTGAAATGTCATATATGGTACCAGTAACTCAGAAGTATGACATCATATTTCTCAAAACAGCGGCTCCCATATCCGTTTTAAAACAAATTTCAAATAGACATATCTTCTGCTTGGTTGTATGCCTACATTCCCTTTAATTAAATGGCTGTTAAAAATGTCATGAAAAAACAAATTTGCAATGCCTTGGTTTTGACTTCTGTGTGCTGAACATGTCACGGTCAGAACATTTGGCATTATACCATATTTATCACCGTATCAGGCATGCAGTTATTTCCCCTTGTATAATGTTAACGTTACGTTTGACAGAAATCAACTGAACCTAGTGTTACAAAACGTTTTAGTTAACGTTGGCTATTAAATAGACATAAGTGTCATTTCGCCACTCGACCAATGTAAAGAGGATGCCATGTAGTACAGCCTATGGTTAAGTTATAGCAAAACCGTTTGCTGTTTGCTAGGAACTGAACATAGCCAGGATGTGTAAATTGGAATGCCTTGGTTTTCACTGTTCGGAGCGCAAAAAAAATTTGTCACAACATTTAGAAGGCTTTGGTTATCTCTGTTATAAATGTTTTTCTCCCATTTCATAAAGAATACCTGTGTGTGTTTGACAGCTTTAATTGAAGAGTTACGGACCACTTATGCTCAAAGTATGTGCTATTATACAATAGATTAAACTGAAGAAAGAATTTATGATAAAACTTACCGTAAGATCAGCGAAGAGGGAATTTATTATAAAACGTATTGTTAGATCTGAATAACTTGTATATGTGGAGTAACGTCCCTTTTAACAATCTTTCAATCATACAACGGCAGTGTCTACATTAGCATAATGCATTGAGCTCTCTGCTCAACTTTATAGTGTAGCCACACTGGAATGCCACACACACACAAAGACACATAACAAATTACCCCATCCAGTCGCATTATACTGACATGGGGCCAGCCAGTCGTAGAACTACCCTTTATTTGCTGGACATCAAGTCAAGAAGTTGTTAGAACCATTTTTATGAAGTTTTGACCTGGCCTGGGATTGAACCCACGACCTCCCACATGCTAGGCGCACGCTCTACCACTACGCCAGTGCCGCCGGTTTTCTTAATGACTTGCTGTGCATTTCACGGTGCCTGGACGTCGAATATGAATCAAGATTTTTTTTTATTACTTTCTATATGTTTTTATACCTGATATCATTTTTTTGTTCATGTTCATTAAAGGTCTTCATCATGATCCTTGCATTGTTTCAGGTGCCATCTCGCTCACATCAAAAGAGCAGTGGCAGAAAAACAATAAATGTGGCTCCAGCTTAAATGGAGTTTCTACGATAGAATTTGCAGCAACTCTGCAGTTCAGGGTGAGACGGTTCTAGGCCCATTTTCCATATTTTATCTCGATGTACATGGAGGATGAGCCTGGCATGTTCATGTCTGTTAGGCGCCATATAACCTTTTATGTATTGGTGCACCTTAAAACCCAATTCAAGTATACCTGATATGATTCATTGGATAGAATGAAAACAGACGCGTTTGGATCTGTTTACAATCTTGCCGTAGCCATTCACAAAGCCCAAAATTCATTTTGATCCCCATCTTCACATGTAATTTTGCTAACGGCTGAAAACCAAAATGGCGGCGGAACATTCCATTTTTTCTAGGTTAGGGTCACTTAAAAAAATCAGTAAAAAACAAAATATAAACGCATTATACTATTTAACTACCTTGTATCTGCTAGATCTAATGGTTTTCATTCCAAAAAAAAATCAAATATGATCGATTGCTGCAGGTGCTGAACATTGAACAACACCACCAACCTGCATAGCCTACGTTTTAGTTGGTACATCCGAAACCTAGAAACAGACAACAATTTCTAAAAATAATGCCACCATGTTGTTTTATTTTTACATTGTAAACAAGGAGTAAACAAGGAGGGTTAGGCTTTGTGAAGCTTAACGGAAGGTTATGGCAAGATTGTAAACAGATCCCGGTACGTCTATTTTCATTCTATCTAACCATATAAGGTTTGAAAACATAGCGAGTAATAAACAAAAAAATATCGATTCATATTCGACATCTAGGCACCCTGAAATGCACAGTAAGTCTGTTTTAGTTTTGTACTGGATATTTTATTGATATGAATGCTATGGTTAATCAAATGGTTATCAGTTTTGAATCTTGCAATCATTAATATTACTTTCTATCTTCACGTTCCTTTCTTTCTGTTAGCCAAATAAAGAAGTTATATACATTTGCTATACCTATGTGTTACTGTTTCTGACTTGCCCTTTCTGCTTAACATGCTATGAACTGTTTGAAGAGATTTTTTGTTATGATAGACTTAATCTCTTTTGTCAGGGTGTATAAAGAAGATGCTACGTTCGAAACCTTTTCGCCTCTCACCGCTGCGGAGTTCAATCCCACTGAGCTCAGCTTGTCAAGTGAGAAAGTGTGGGCAGGAGGTATACAGTACTGGTTCTAACCAGGAAAAAGTGGGTGGTCTGCCTCTGCCACAAAAAAACATCAACCGTCGTATATGACCTTACATGTATGACTGATGTAAAGCACCATTCAAACAAATTCTAATTAAAAAACATTTCCATTCAATTGTAAGTATGATTTTCAGAACTTGTATTAACCCTTAACCCCCTACATATATATAATGGACTGTTCTTTCTTTGAATTTAGATCATTCTGTTCATGTGACAAAGGGGTGTTTTAGGGAAAATGACTGATCCTTACAAGCCGAGCTCCCAGTGGGATTCGGTGAGAGGCGAAGGTTTACAACACAACGTCGTTAACCATTCGGCCACGGAGAAGCTTTATTTTTATCTGCCCCATGTGCAAGATATATCAAGTTGTAAAAGAAAAAAATATATGATAGGTAAACATTCTTATTTAATATGCAAGAAAAATAACAATTTCATAGCCTTAAAGGGACACACGGTAATCTTGACGGTTTTATAAAACAATATAATAAGCGTCTCGATTTATTTATCCAGTATCATTTTAACTTTAAACCGGCTTGCATATTCATAATTTTGATAAAGAATCATCAAACTCAACTGACCAATCAGTGACCAGAATTTTTGACACAGCTCTACATTCTGGTAGGTGATGAACTCGGTCTTTATCCTAGATGTTCAACCCAGTTTACTGTTAAAATTAAGGTATTTACAGAGTGATTATTTTATAAACCTGCGTATGCCATGCACATTTATGCAAATTGATTCAATATATGTACATGTATCTTTCAAATTTGAATCTTGAAAATTATCATAATTTTAGTCTGCCAAAGATTTTTATTTTACTATAGAACAAAAGGATAAAAACCGAGTAACACACATTTTATCACCCAGTGAAAATCAGGTACAATCTCAACATTTCGGCAATGGAATATTATAAATAATTAAACACAATTTTGAGTTTTCATTTTTTTCGAGTTATTATACAATAGGTTTAAACATATTATTGGTGCAATATTATCAAAAGTTAATAATATGCAAAAGCAATTTGATTTATACTATTCTTATAATTAATATTAATGATAAAACAAATGCAGTTTATGTAGAAAAACTAACGGGACACTGTGAGTTTTACAAAAATCAGATTGCAGTGTGTCCCTTAATTGACACAAAGTGAAGTATTTCATGTTTGTTTGCATCACATTGTATCTGGTGATTTATAACTGGTAAGCAAGAGTGAAAGAATGTTGGAACAGTCCTGTTGCATGTGGAAAATAGGAAATAAAGTAAATGACATTTTATTACTTTCTTCTGTAGTTTCTTTTCTATTCCAATTGTATTCATTGTGAAAGCTATTTTGCGACGGAGTTATATGATATAGAATAAACTATTTAAAATCAGTCATTTAATGTTCGCAAATTGTAGTAAGATGCGTAAGTTGAGTTATTAAACACGACTTCCGACCATTTAACAACCTCATGTAATATACAGTATATTATATACTTCTGCAAAAGTCAAAATTTAATACTTGTTACCAGTTTCTAATGCATTTTTGCCACTTTTACTGACAAAATAACTGATACATATTAAAGGATGTTTGTGACACTCATTCTCACATCTCGGAGTAAAACTGTCCCCCAGTCATACCTTGTGATACCGTGGCAAGCGAAAATGGAGATTCTTTAATTACTCAAGACATTGACTTGTACTTTTTGAGTTGTTGCCCTTAATTGATGGATACCCTTATTATGCAGTGTCGGAGAAATCAAGACTTGTAAAAAATTGAAGACTGGCAACAGTGTAAGGTCTGGCCTTCTCTCACATGAAATATTCATCTATGGTAGTCCAGCAGCAGTAGGAACGCCAGCCCTATGGCGTAAGAATATTTATCAAACAAGGTCACGTGATAAAATCGATAACAAAATGACATTATTGGGAAAATTTTCACTGGTCAGATTTATACACCTCTTATCTATAAACTGTGATTATGACAAAACGCAATCACAGATCGTTGTAAAAGTAATAATATTCACAAACTACATTGTTCGAACATAATTGGTGTACACTTCGTGGAATTCCCATTAATAGTGAAAGGTATTTTTCCAAGGGATGAATTTAGGTTGTTTTAAGGTTTAAATTGCCAACAATGCGCTTTTAAATCAAAATCGATTTATTTCGTCATTTTAGAAGCGAGAATAAAAACAAATGCATGTACGCATAGATAAATCTTTCCTCTGTCCATATGCAAAATTTTAAAGAAGTCGGAGACAAGTACTTTTTTTCCCCAAAATTAACTAACATGACCCACGGACTCAAAGACGGCATAACGCATATACATTTACAGACGCGACTGGGTACACAAAAAATGAAATAATTCCATTATTTCAATACATATATTTCAAATGTATGTATCCATGCATTCCAGATTAAATTTCTGATCTATACATGCTTTTGGTTTATGCCGGAGTGCTCGGAATAGGTTTTAACAAACCAAATTGCAACGGTACGTCGGGAAAGGAAATGAGGATGGTGAAAATATATATTGCAGTGATAAATCCGAAAAAATTGCAAAAAAATGAAGTTTTAACAACGAGAATGAATTTTTTTTCTTGAAAGTGTTCATTGACATGTCTTCTATTAAAAACCAAAATTTAAAGTCAATCAGAAAAAAGTACTTTTTTTCCCCCAAAATTAACAAAGTACACCGTGTTCGCTAAAATATGAACAATCGCCTTTCGAAGTTAATGTACACGCGGGATATAAAACCATAAAATTGTGAAATCCTTTTTAATAGATATATTGATTTCAACATTGTTCTGTATTTAATGAATTATTAGAGTAGAATGTTCGCAGTTTTTTTCAAGGACACCATTACGGCAGTATCCCTGCAACCCCGCCCTTCATGCCACCCCACCACCCTCTATACCGTATTGATTAAGTTGTATATAGCTGCCAATGCGCAGTTTTAATCAAATTCGATTTATTTCATCATTTTAGAACAGAAAAAAAGCATGTACGCGTAAATACATTTTTCCTCTGTAGCTTTAGAGAAAGTAAAAAAGAGTTTCATTACGGACATTATCCGGTCTGTGACCTTGACCGTTGACCCACTCACAATCAAAAGGATTACCCTCTCGCCAGAAGCAATCCATCCATTAAGTTCATGATATTTGACTTACAGTTTACAACATTTTACATTATCATTTTACGGTGACAATGATCTTTGACCTAATGACATCAAAATCAAAAGGCATCATTCTCTCACCAAATGCACTCAAACCATGCATTTTGATGAGATTTGCTTCTGGGGAAGTGCACATTGCAGACAAGGGTTTTCGTGATCATTATTGGGTCACGGCGCACTTGACCTTCAATATTTGATATGCACATACTGATGCTTCTTACAAAGTTTCGTAAAAATCTAACAAATAGCGCAGACAAGATTTGTGACGGACGAACGGAAAAGCCAAATATAATCTGTCTCACCTACCACTTTGTGGTGGAAGACATATTTATAAAGACAATATTTTAGTTCATATGTATACTTTATTAAGCAAATAATTAAGCGAACATAAACTTCAGCATTGACTCTGGCCAGTGGTGTACATGGAGTCTTCTTCCACATGACGTGCAGCCTGAAAGAAAATAAAAAGTAAAAATAAGTCGCGTACAGTATTCAATTTGAATCAGGTGTTGCTAGGGGGAGCTAGGGCATGTTAAGGGGATGGGACAGTTTGACACAATGGGCTAGCAGGATACATCGAAGTAAACCAGTAGCGCCAGTAAGACTTGAATCCGTGTTCACTGGATTCAAAGCCGATATGCTATAAACGTCCCTTGACCAAAACTGAGTAAATGGCACATCAAATAAAGGGTCAATACATATTATATTGTGTATCATACGAGTATATGATTGACTGACATGATTACAGAACAATTTTAATGTATTTTTCACCCAACAGTACTACAGCAAGAATCTATTATAAGGAAAGTTAAATCTGACAGATGGTGCAATGCTCTATAAGCCATTTTTACTAGAAGGGGAATAAAATACAACTCTTGCCAAAAATCTAAAATTGTTAAATTTTACACGTTTTGTTGATAGAATATTTTACTTTAATGACTTAGTAAGGTCATTTTACATGGGGAGAAAACATTAATATACAACTATTTATTTTCTATCTCAAAACCGGGTGATGCCGCTAGTTTTAGGAATAAAACACGATTAAATAGGGCAGTTGAGAAGACACTTTTGTAGATGTGTGGTCTGTTCTGATGTGAAAATGTGTAAAACAGACACAAGATTGAAAAATTTGCTCTGTGTCCCTTTAATAAATTGGGGACCCATCACATAGACCATAATAATATTGTAATTAGTTCATGTTAAAGGGACACACGGCACTCTTGAAGTATTTATCAAGCATTAACATTAGCATCTCCATTTGTTAACCTGTTAACATTTTAAATTTAAACCTGCTTGCATTAAAAATTAAATAAAAGTGTTTCATTTTGTCTTCGTTATTCTATCAAATACTTAACTATATTATAGGTGCACTGTTATCAACAGTTCTGAACTATTCTAATAAATACTATTAATGATCCCTAATGCAAATTATGCAGAAAAATTGACCGAAACTCCAGAAGGTTAAAAAAAAAAAGAGTGCCTAGTGTCCCTTTAACACAACTTGTTTTCGCATGTATCCAGTACATGTAGTTTACACGAGCTCATATGACAATCACGCTGCATTATCACCGAAAACATTTTTTACTGTAACTTTGAACAGCACCGTGCAAGCATAAGACAAGCTCCATTTAAAGAACTACACAAGTGTAAACATTTTTTAAAAGGGCTCCCACCTCAAAATGATCCAATGGCATTTAACTCGGCTTGACATTCTGAAGTCGTCAGTATCAATTCACTTAGAATTGCTCAAGGGCACGATTCACATTTGAGGCCTCTCTGAAAGACAACATCAATCCAATGTCAATGATCAAACAGACAGAGTTTATCCTTTGTTATACATAATGTAACATATTTATAAAGGAAAACTCAAAACTCTACTAACTGTCATGGATATATATGTACACATATGTGTATGTAGATCTATGTTACTGTACATAAATATGAATCTGACCTGTCAATGGCTGTTTACATTATTTCGATGGTAGTTGTATCGAGTATGTATTCACGAATGTGCGAGAAAATGGGGATAACATAACGATAAAGAGACAACGCTAACAATTAACATTCATGAATCTGAGGGGTGGGGGTGGAGGGGGTTTCTAGTTTCCTTACCCCCTCCTTGTTTTCGGTATTCTCCATCTACCCACCCCCATCCTCCCCACATCAACCGTACTTGGGTGGGCGGGGGTGCGGGGGACATTGATACCATTTCTACTAGTAATTGTTTTATTCCACGAAACGTTCTACAGTTTACAGTACATCCAGTTACTGGAAAGATCGGAGTACACGAAAAATATAAACTTTCTATTATACAGTATACGCCACTTTTTTAGGCACTATATTTGGCTTATGTCTAAATATGTACGATCTAAAAGTGGTGTGTACTGTTTATTAACAAACACATTTTAATGATAAAACAAATACCTTGATCATGGACCTCTAGCAGCAGACAGTAATCCAAAATCCAATTTGACCAACATGTCAATTTCACGTGTCAAGTTATGTCACGGTGACCTGTCAGTCACCAACACTGCATCGTGTTGACACATAATGGGACGTTATTTCGTCCTGTAAGGTATTAGTTTTTACATAATCTACGTTATGAAACACTGTACGCGTGTTGTTAGACTCCATAGGTGCTCGCCGAGGTAGCGCGCCCAATTTCGGGTGTAAAAAAATGGCGTCTGTTTTAATTGAAAATTCGTAAAATAGTCCGTAAAATACAAAGAAATAGTCCATGTTCGCGGAGTTAAAATGCGAACAGAACTGATATGTTATAGGTCCGTGGCGTTTCTACTGCAGTTCTGCTGGTTATAACCAAACTATTTTATTTAGTACAGAATTGTGGAAAAAAGCTTTTACACTACCTATTTTCAAATCAAGAAATAGAAACAGTGAGAGCAGTTCGAGGCATTCCTATCACAGGATGGACACAGATTGACTGGCTACCCAAGAAAGAATCACGACAAAGCAAACATTTAATTATGTTTAATATAAAATATATTTACAAATAATTATGTACTATATAATTATATAATATAACATTGTCGGAACCCAGGTTTGATTGATTAAGTTATCACGCGATAAGTGATGAATGGAGTGATAACGTAATCAATCAAATATGGGTTCCGACCATGAAAATATTTAAGAAACCAGGCTTTTATATTACGTTTAATTCAGCCCAGAAGAAACTAAGCATATCCGGCAAATATTACAGATCCCGTTAGAGGGGTAGAAC
This sequence comes from Cyrtodaria siliqua, assembly GCA_037043455.1. Taxonomy (NCBI): domain Eukaryota; kingdom Metazoa; phylum Mollusca; class Bivalvia; order Adapedonta; family Hiatellidae; genus Cyrtodaria; species Cyrtodaria siliqua. Next base: position 122,845 of record JAWPHD010004553.1, on the reverse strand, counting down.
ACTCCCTACGCCCCCACCCCATCCAAATTCATGTTCATTTTATCATTTTTTGTTCATGCTTATAAAAGGTCTTCATCATGACCCCTGCATTGTTTCAGGTGCCATCTCATCCAAATCACTAGAGTAGTGACAGAAAAACAATTAACGCGGCTCCAGCGTAAATGGAGTGTATACAATAGAATTTGCAGCAACTCTGCAGTTCTGCAGGTGAGAAGGTTCTAGGCCCATTCTACTTATTTTATCTCTGTGAATAGAGGATGAGCCTGGCATGTTCATTCCTGTTAGGCACCTTATAACCTTTCATTTATTGGTGCGCCTTAAACTCCAATTCAATTCCAATTCAGTTCTCGTAAAAACATGATTCACTGGAATGTTCACTATAACGATATTAATGGTGTTCCCTAAAATGGTCACTGTATGGGTCATCATACAACTTCAAAACTTTCTCAGTGTTGCATCATCATCCAACGACGTATATATGTTGCTAAATATAGCCAGGTATAAGCCTTTTGCTGCTTATGATTCAGTGCAGAATTGAACAGCACATGCAGTTCTCATTTTCAAGAAGAAGTAAACAAGATTACCATATTCCCCATCAGCAAGGACCACTGAAATGAATAAATATATAAATAAATGACAACAAATGTTTTTGAAAATTTTAATTTCCAGTGTAAGTGCACGTCAATGTACATCATATGAGCTGGGAAAGGTATGATTTTCATGCTTTCAAAGGCTTTGTGATGCACAAATCTATGAAATAAGGTAATTACCTGAAAATCTGTTTTCTAGTTATTTAGATATTATAATATCCTATGGCAAAGTAATTAGTGTATCGTCCAGGGATGACGAGACCGTCTTTATTTACAAAATAACATCATGCAACTGTTGACATTTTCACCGTCATTGTTGCTTCACATGATTTTTATCTGCCCCATGTGTAAGCAGGGCTTTTTATGATTAATTATCAGCCCAGGTGTAAGGTATATCATATTGTAGATAAAATTTTATATGATATGTAAACCACGGATATTCTTATTTAGTATGTAAGAAAATAACAATAACATACACTTAATTGACACAAACTCGAGTATTTCATGTTTGTATACATCACATTGTATCAGTATCTCGTGATGCTAGTGGAATGGAATGTTGGAACAGTCATGTTGCATGTGGAAAACAGGAAATAAAGTAAATGATATTTTATTACTTATGTAGTTTCATTCCTATTCCAACTGTATAATATTATCTATTCCATCGTTTAAAGACATATTTCGAGCCTATTGTATTTGAGGGGGAGAGAATTTCTATAGGTAAATGTAAATCACTGTTAGCCATACAATTTCATGAGCAAAGTGTGATATTCAATTTTTCTTCAGATTATGAGGCCCACCAAATAAAGCATTTGTGACCAGTACACGAAATAACACATTAAAGAATGTTGTATATTTATTGTGTTGTGCTCTGATTTTTAGTCTAAAAACAATTCAGAAATACCAGATAAGTTTTGTATTCAAAAGCTAACTTATGAACATATATTTCTTCATTAAAGTAAAATACAAAGTGTTGTTAAGCTATTCTTACCCTCAATATAGCAGTGCTACACAAACAAAAAACTAAGAGCGGGCCTCGATTTATATACCTGAGTTGATCAGCCATGAAGCGTGCTGGCTGTAAATATTCAAGCTTCCCATGCTTTTTCAATGACCAAGTAGCGTTGGGAAATGTGTCTTTAAGCTTTTCTTTGCGACGAAGTTATATGACATAGGGATAACTATTTAAATTTTGAATGATTTATCAGTTTAATGTTGGCAAATGATAGTTAAATGCATAAGACGAGTCATTAAACACGACTTCCAACTCTAAAACAACTAATATACTTCTGCAAAAGTCAACAGTTCAATACGTGTTAAGTTTCTAACGCGTTCATTGTTTTTGACAATTTTACTGACAAAATAACTGGTACGTATTAAAGTATGTTTGTGACACTAATTCTCACATCTCTGAGTAAAACAGCCTGTCAGTCGTACCTTGTGATAAACTGGCAAGCGAAAATGAAGATTCTTTAATTTTTCAAGACACGGACTTGTACTTTTTGAGTTGTTGCCCTTAATTGATGGATACCCTAATTATGCAATATCAGAGAAATCAAGACCTGTATTTTTTTTTAAACTTGAAGACTGGCAACAGTGTAAGGTCTGGCCTTATCTCACATGAAATATTCATCTATGGTAGTCTCTGCTGGTTGTAACCAAACTATTTCATTTAGTACAGAATTGTGGAAAAAGGCTTTTACAGTACCTGTTTTCAAATCAAGAAATAAAAACGATAAGAGCCACTTCTGTCACAGGATGGACACATTGGCTGGCTATTTACCCCACCCATCTCGCTCAAGAATGGGGCATAATAATCATTCTGAGTAAGTTGGGTGAGTATCACAAACAGAAATACGTTTCATATTAGCTCGTTTGAAGAAATTGTAGATAAGAGAAAAACATCTTCAATGAATTTGATCTGAAATGCCGTGAAATGCAATTTTTAAAGCGATTTCCAGTAACCCCATCCATCAAAATAGCATAACAACCAGGTAAAACAAGTTTTAATTCCGTCGTTTTGGACAAAATTGGTGTGTGTTACTGTTACAAAATAATATAAAACTCATATTAACTACCATTATGAGTTATTGACACTGGTGGCAAACAGTCATTTCTCCATATCGTAGAAAATGCATTGAGATATACTGAGTCGTTTATGTGTTTGCAATTCTACACTTGTCCACACGTGTTTGGCAGAAATGATCTATCCCTTGACTGGCGCTGAAGGTCATCCATTCTTACTCTGTTCCCTCTGAATCCTGTGTCCACCAAATGATGTATACAAAATCTTATGCGCCCCAAATAATCCATTTCTTCAACTTCATCAGATTCTACACTCACTTTCTTGTTCGGTTTCGTCTAAGTCATCTCCTTTCTTTTCCGGAATTAATAACTCGCCAGTCTCGGTTTTGTGTAAACGGACAGCCTCTCTTATAGCCAGTAATATGGGAATTCGAGAAGTGTCGTAGAATCGATTGGCAGTATCCATGATAGACTTCTACAATGGATTGGTGTCGATATAGTATATGGACAAGAGAGCTTCGATAATATCCTCAAGTCGCTTTACGCAACTCGGACAGCAATACATTAATTGTTTTACCTTCTGCCACCCTCTGACTGAAGTTAACGTAGCGTACCGCCCTATCCTTAATGATCGAATCATATTTTGTGACCACTTTAGGCATGACTAACTGACGCAGAAAGTCATTACTCGTAGAATAGGCTGATTTGGGCTCTTGTTCGTGTCGTTTTGTTTCTGTTGAACACTGTCCCGTTTTATTTGGTTGACAGTAGGGTAAGTGTGAGGTCTGGTGAACCCTAGAACCTGGTTTAAACACCCAGCAGCCTTTTTTGCCACTGACCGTTCCAAGGCGGTAGCCATATTGTCAACCCTTTGTGTTTGTGATGTCCTTTTTGGCCTTTTATTCATTTTTAGCTCGACTATTCGAAGAATAAGAGAGCTTATGTAATCACCCCGGTCTATATCTCTTACATTTCTTATCCTAGCACAACCACATTTGGCCATGGGCTTCCTTATAGCATTATCTTAAGGGCTGCTTAAGTAATTTTGGTTCCTGTAACCCCTGGGCTCCCATGGAACCCAAATTCTGATATAATATGTGTCCCATTTCACATCAAATTGTGCGTGTAAGCTGTGTTTACACGTCTATGTCTCTTACATTTCTTGTCCTAGCTGAACTAAATTTTGGATTTGGTTTCCTTATAGTATGTTGTAAAGGGTTGGATAAGTAGTTTTGTCTTCTGCAAATTCTGGGCTCCCATGGAACCCAAATTGTGATGGCCCATAAAATGTGCAATAAAGGCAGATCTAGGTTTGCGTGTAAGCATGTATATATCTATAATTTTGGTTTGGGATTTCTTATAGCATTATGCATCTTATTCATACTTCACTCAAATTGGGGCATGGGCTCCCTCCTACATCTCCCCCCTCCCACCCCCTCCTCACCATCCCCCCCACCTCCACACTTTTTTTTTTACATATTTCTGTGTTGTTTTAGTCAATTCTTACACATATATGTTGCCCCCTCCCCCCCCCCCCCCCCCCGCCTCTCCCCCCCCCCCCCCACCACCACTTGAATTTATTTTTTTTACATATTTCTGTGTTGTTTTAGTCAGTTCTTACACATATATGTTGCCGCTCCCCAACCCCCCGCCTCTCAACCACACTCCCCCAGCCCCACCACTTGCAACTTGTTTTAGTCAAGTCTACACATATATGTTGCCCCCTCCCTCATCCCACCCCCAACCACTCCCGCCTCTCAGCTCCGCTTCCCCCACCACCCCCACCACCCCCACTTGAAACTCTATTTTTATTTTATTTTACATATTTCTGTGTTGCTTTTGTCAATTCTTAAACATGTTGCCCCTTCCACCCGCCTCCCCTCCCCCGCCACTCCCCCCCCTCGCCCCCACCACACACTCGAAACTAGAATTTTTTATTTTTTTTTACATATTTCTGTGTTTTTTGGTCAATTCTAACACATAGCTTCCCCCTCCCACCTCACCCCCACCCCCTGCTTCTCACCCCCCTCCCCGGTCCGCCTGCACCACGCTCGAAACTTGAATATTTTTATTTAATGTTTATTGTCTTTTACATATATCTGTGTTGTTTTCGTAATTTCTTACACATAGCTTCTTACACATAAATGTTGCCCCCTCCACCCCACTCCCCCCACCCCCCCCCCCCACCCCCACCCACCCAATTCGAAACTTAATTATTTATTTTTTATTTTTTTACATATTTCTGTGTTGTTTTTGTCAATTCTTACACATAGATATTGCCCACCCATCCCCACTCCCTCCAATCGAATTTTTTATTTTTTATTTTGTTTTACCATATTTCTGTGTTGTTTTGGTCAATTCTTACATAGCTTCTTACACATATATGTTGCCCTCCCCACCACCGCCTCTCGCCCATCCCCACTCAAACTTTTAAATACTTTTGTGTTGTTTTGGTGAATTCTTACACATATATGTTGCCCTCACCACCACCACACCCCCACCCACCATCCAGCCCGCCTCTCCTCCAACCCCACTCCGCACCCCACTCAAAACTCGATTTTTTTATTTTATTTTATTTTTACATATTTCTGTGTAGTTCTGGTCAATTCTTACACATAGTTATGTTGTGCCCCCAGCCCCACCCCACATTGTTGTAGCCTTGTTTTCTGATGTTATATACTAGCTATAAATGTATTATTCTCTGAAAAATCGAATAGTCGAGCTGCGCTTTTCTCCGACAGCTCTTGTTAAATTTGTTCTTTGTTTCTGTGTGTGTTTGTGGTTGACTGTCATCTTTGAATGCTGCTCTTCCTGTTCGATTGTTATATCTATATTTAGTCTGTTACCACAAGGGATGCCTATAAGCGTATTGTACTCGATTAAACTCTCTTCATGTTCGGATTGGCTTTCTTCTTCGTCTTGTCTCTCTTTTCTATCATCTTTGATCCCTTCCGAAGCGGGAAACTTGGTGGTGTCATAACATACTCGCTTACACTATCTTAATTTTGTATCCTAATCATCACTCTCATCTTCATGCTTTCGCGTTGCGTTCATACCGAATTCATCCTCATAGCTTCTTTTCTCGCCTGTACGGAAAACGTTCGTGTGTATCCGTATGTGTTCGGGCGTATTGGCCTTTAAGTCCACCACTAGGTACATAGACACAGGAATTCGATATTATATGTTGTGTAGGAATAAAATGATGAAAAAAATAAAAAAACATATACCCCACCCATCGTTTTATTATACTCTATAGAAAGTTCTCTCTGAGAGTTTAAAATACGTTTTTTCATCATTTTGCTATTGACCGTTACACCATATTATTCTTTGAATGGGAGGGTGTATCAAAGTAGAAATCAAAAGATCTTGGGTCCAATGCGTTTTCCTGCTACCACTGGGACCCGTTAACATCATGGTAAAAGGATGCTGGAATACAATGTCCTTGAAAGGTGAAGCCATTTCTTTATATATTCCATCCGAGTGTTTGATTTGTGTATGTCTGTGTAAGTTGCCAGATCTACTAAAGGCCTTACCGCGCAGGAAAACATGATGTTGCAATACATTTATGATTTACCCCTTCTTACGTTATTGATTCACCTTCTCCTCTTACTCCTCATTTACTCCTCCTCCTCATTTCTTGCTAACTCCTGTTCCTCCTCCTCATCATCCTCAACTGCACACTGATGTTTTCGATTTAAAATAACATAACAATGTCCACATAACATATCACAAGGTTTCTCAAAATAAAAACAACGTCCCTTTTTAACGGGCTCCATGATGAAACGATCTAAAGTTGATTGAATCAGAGTTAAAAATATTCTAACAACATAATTATTCAAAAATGAGATATAGGGTCCTATAGAAACCACAGCGTCCGAGCGCAAAGGCATCGTAGGTCCACACTGTACTGCAAACAAGGACTTGAAAATACAATGAAGGAGACAAAAAAACAACAGAAAGGGTAGTGAAGACAGGGTTACCGACTTGGAACGGTCAGTAGGCAATAAGGCCCACTGGTTAGCTTGAATCGATTTTATATGCGCACAATCCTCGCTATTATCCTGTCTTCAGCGCCCAAATAGACAAGACAGTGTAAACAAAACTACATCCCATCAAAAGGAATTCTCTAACAATAAAGTCCACATCCTGGAATTTCCAATTTCCAATATTGGAATTTCTACAATCTCATTAGTCAGTTAGTACTTAAACGTCGTTGCTAATTATAGCATCCAAACGTCACAGTTATTTATATAAAGTTAATGTTATAGTTAGTTATATCTGTTCAAACTTGTTTCAAACCCATATGCTCTGCTATTGATCAAATAGTAACTATTTATAGAAATCTAGCATTTCCGGTTTGGGTCTACAATCAAATAGCACTCAAAAATGCATTTACACTGATACCAAAAACGATAGGATTCGGTCCATTAATGAGGTAGTTATGATATTTTAAAGTTTGGACCAATCAAAATAACATGTACATGTGTCCTGACTCAATTATTCCCATAAATGACCCATGTTGGAAACACTTGGTAAATTTGGGAACCATTCCTGACCACATTGATATTACGCTGTAACTGGTCCGATCTGTCTGTTTTTCAAACCTGTCCGAGCTTTCATTGACATTAACAATCTGGTAAATGTTGGTAAAGATCGGATGAAAATTGAAGGCCCTATCTTCTTAACGAGGCAAAATATAGCATTTTAAACTAAATCAAGGGCCATTACTCCGCTGTTACTGGTCCGATCTGGCTGGTTTTCGAACTTGTCTGAGCTTTCGTTGATATTAACAATCTGGTAAAGTTTAGTAAGGATCGCATGAAAATTAAGGCCCTCTCGTTTTCAAAGGGCAATGTCCGTAGCTTTTAGCTTACAAAACACACACTAATTACGTTCACAAACATTACACACTAAACATTGTTGAATATTTACTAATTACAAGCAAGATATATGTCGGAATTCAATCGCGGTACAAAAAAAGAAATACCACTTCGCGAATTTGAACTAGCAGTCCAAACGAAAATTACACTCGCGTAATAATAGTGAGCGCGCAATAGTCGACGTCGCTCCCAACTGAGCTAAGCGTCACCATCATCGGATGTTTCTTTTTTTGTTCAGTATAGTAATAGCGGCTTCCCTCTAGGAAGTATTTAGGTTTTGCATTCAGGTCACGACTAGTTCTCTTTTCCTCAAAGTACATGCAGCAGATCAAGCAAATGTTGGTGATGTAGCTTAGCATGAATTTCACCCATTTAGAGATCTTTCATTTGTGTCAAAGCACAGTGTATGTGGTACGTTTAATACCACGGTACTCTGAGTTAGTTATTTCCCTCTTTTAAACACAAAATAGTTTTGTTTCTTGCAATTAACTACCATATCCTGAAGGAACTCACTTATTATGAAGAGGATGACTAACAAGAGAACCGTGCCACGTTTGTCAGTACTGTTCAGCTCTGTTGACTGGTCAATGAATAGCTCTTATTATTCCTTGTCCAAGCTCAACCAAATTTGGGCATACCCTTCCAGACAGCAAAATCTAACATAGTGCATACATAATTTTCTTTTAATCCATGGGCACCCATGGAACCGAAATTGTACAATGTCCCACTTCACATCGAATTTGGCCTGTAAGTTGATGTACATGTATATGGTTGCGACCAAATGTTGAGATGGGCTTCCTTATATAGATCTAATCAGCAAAAATAAAAAGTATCCACTTAGTTTTCCTGCAAAATCTGTGACAGTAAGAAAGAACTAACAATTGTATCACGATTTTCTTTTAATAACATCTTTGTTTGGTGTTCACACAATATTTCTTCGAAGTTTACCGAATAATAATAAAAAATCTCAGTTTAAAAACATAGGTGTGAAAACGAAATTAACAAAACTTAACAAATGTAAAGGTTTACGACAATAACACAGGTTCAGCAGTCTAAGTCCATTAAAATACACAAAATATATTCAAAACTTCGCTAATATTGTACCTCATTGTCCACCGTTACACCGAATACATGCAAGAATGAGACGTCGCATGCTTCTGACGTAGCCTAACGACTGACGAAGTCTGGAGCTAATGCGTTCCATTCGCGGACAAGTGCTGCTGCAAGGTCCTAAAAACTTTGGATAGGGTCATCTTGACGTACACGACCTCCCAAATATGCTCGATGCTTCGTCAGTCGTTATGTTTTTGCTGAGTATATGTATTTAGAGGGATGCTATGAAACCCAGGATTATACCTGATTGCGATACTTTTTAAAAAAATGTACAATTAAGGCAGATCAAGATTTGCGTGTAAACTGTTGTATATGTGTATATATCTGTAAATTACTTCAAGTTACTGTAAATTCAGTCAAATATTGACATGGGTTTCCTTACAGTATTATTTAGGGGGTACATAAGAAGTTTTGGCTTTATATATTCTAGGCTATCATCTCAGAGATGGGGCTGATTCTGAAAGTTCCGTGCACCTATGATGAAGCCCAGTTTGTAGGAGCGCCTAAGTGTTAAGGCTTATAGAAAACCCTTTTACACGTGCACCCTTCTTTTTCCATGCCAAATGAAATCGGACTGGCAATAGATATATTTTAGTAAGATCTAAAATTAAATGAGGTTCGGTAAAACTGTTGTTTACCAACAGTTAAAACGGTCTTTCATTTTGAGCCTAGTGCCATGGAGTACGCAAGTTGTTTTAATATTATGTGGAGATATCAATGCTGTCTATGGGAACACATATCAGTTGTACAAGTTCACATTGGATGTGGTCAGATCTGCAGACAATCTGAAGAAGAAGTCATTTTGGAGAAAAGCAAATTAGAAAACACCATGATATTGGTCCGCCATCTTTAAATAACAATCCAAAATGGATGGGATATGGTCAAGTGAAATTTTCAACCAAATGCATATTTTAGATATGAGCTATGTCAACCATTTAGTATATGACAATAATTCAAATACATTGATGTGAACATAATATCAGAAGGAATACTTATATGGCAGAAAGTGTGCCCTTTATATCCGAAAAGTTTGATGAAATTTTAATCAAAGTTGTTTTGTTTTTATGTGCAATAAATTGGTCCATAGAATAGTCCATTTATCCAGCGAGAGCAGACGACACAACATTTCAAATTTCGAATTACACCATTGTTAAAAAAATAATTCTGGATGTATTTGAAAAAAGAAAAGGAAAAAGGTTTTTCATAAAGACTTTATTGATATATGAATATCCATAAATACTGTACTATATCATATAGACAAATACACACTAGAGTCAAATACTTCTACAAGTCTAGTACAAATATTGCTTATTAGCTTAGCATCAACCACAAGAAACCATCTCCAAGAAGGCTACCATTACATGGTCCGAGTATTAACTTTCATACCTCATCCAACCCCTTCTCCAAGAAGCGAAAACGGGGTTGGCTGAAATATGAAATACAACCTTAATTTCGGCTTAAAAACTTTGCATATTCCAAAAATTAAAACATTTAATAGTAATTTTAAACAGGTTATCGCATTTTTTTCAGTAAAACATGTTTTATTGTCGAAATATCCATTTTAAAGTCCTGCTAATATAAGCTTTCCCATCGCTGAAAGGAATTAAGGCGGGACCACGTAAAGCCTGTGCTTTTTTCACCATATTCTTTGAAGGATATTCAAATTTTGAATTGGGATGAGTCCTTCCTGTGAAACTGAAAATTCATTTTGGTTGATTTTATGAAATTAATGATAACAACGCAACACACAGATTTCCATAACATATATATGAAGAAAAAAAGGTGTTCTAAAAATGTTATCATTTATGTACATTAAAATATACAAGTGTTTGTGCATCCGCCTAGAAATATCCACAACCTTAAACTAAAAACAAATTAATCCACATTATTCTCTCAGTCTTATCAAGGGAAGTGGAAATCCAAAATTTTGAAATTTATTTCATTTTGGCTCTAATTTGACTAAACACAAAGGTGTCTCCCAGAAATATAAAGATCGTATTATAAATGTACATGTCTTACTTAGCATGCTTAGATCATGCTTGAAAAATGAGGTGTCAGGTATAGGTAAACAGATGCGTGTATTCAGTCAACAGTAGTGTGCTTGACCATGCACTAATTGCAATTAACTATGCTAACTTACCTGTATTATTATGTCATGATAATGTAAACCTTCAGAACCTCTATACTTTGTGTATTAAATTATCACCTACATAATGGTCATTGAAAATAGATTTTGAGAATGTGTTCATGTACAATATTTGTAAAGTTTTAGGTGACTGGTATACAAATTTAAATAAGAGACCCAAGAGGGCCTGTATCGCTCTACTGACTATATGGTGTTCATGGTGGTGAGAGGTGGGATGGGGGTGGGATAGAAGGATTGTGTGTCAGATATGGCAATATGAAACTAGTTTTATATAAACTGTCTTCAATTACCAATATATGGCGGAGGGATGTATTTAGCCCAAGTTTGGCCGGCTTTAAAACAAATCAATTTTCACATGTGACTCCGGGGATAGGGCCAAATTTGACTCCAGGGTCACCATTTGAACAAACTTGGTAGAGAACCATAAGCTGATGGCAAATACAACATATTAAACCTCTGGCTCTTTTAGTTTCAGAGAAGAAGATTTGTTTTAACGTTTTTCCCTATGTAACTCTATGTAAAACTGGGGAGGGGCCAAATTGACCCCAGGGTCACCATTCAAACAACTTGACAGAGGACCATAAGCTGAATGTAAATAAAAAATATTAAACCTTTGACTCTTGTATTTTTTAGAGAAGAACATTTTTAAAGTTTTCCCCTATATATGTCTATATAAAACAATGTTTTTAGAGGAACATACATAAGCTGATAATAAATACAAAATATTAAATCTTTAGCCCCTGTAGTTTCAGAGAAGTAGGTTTTTTTAAAGTTTTCCCCTATATCAGTCTATGTAAAACTGTGACCCCTGGGTTGGGGCCAAATTTGACCCCAGGGTCAAAATTTAAACAAAATTGGTAAATACAAAATAGTAAACCGTTGTCTGTTGTAGAATACAGTCTCTGTACTGCTCTAAAACTACCAATGTTAACCAACATCATCAGTTGAGTGTCCATACATCGTAAAGTGTTTCGTCCCTTTCAAAACCCAAGACACTCTAGTGTAGCGGGGCTACAGTGTTGATCAGGCACTGCATGTTGGTAGCTAGCACCAGCTCTTGGCCTCTCCGTGGAGCCAAAGCCAACGTGATGCCTTCTCAGCGACACAGCTCACTGCCTGGATGGCCTGCTCCCTAGCCCGGCATGTGATTCCAATAGCAGTGGGCATCTTCTTCGGTAGATACAGCTTCTTTGGTAGCTAGCACCAGCTTGTGGCCTCTCTGCGGAGCCACATCCAGCTTGATGCTTTCTCAGCAGCGCTGCTCACTGCCTGAAATGCCTGCTTCCCACCTACACAGGAAACAGCCAGGCGCTCCATCCCTTGCTGCGACAGTCCTCCATTAACTGTGCGTACTTCCCAGCTTTGAGTTCGTGAGCCTCGTCACACCTCTCTTCCCACGGGACTGTGAGCTCGATGGCAATCAGCTTTTTGGTCTGGGTTGACCATATGACTACATCTGGCCGGAGTGTGGTATGGACTACTTAAGGGAAGACTAGCTTCCGTTCTAAGTCCACCTTCATCTCCCATGTCTGAGCCTGGTGTAGGTTACCTCGTGCCCGGTTGCTGACCTTTACCGACTGCCCTTCTTTAACAAATGGGATGTATGTTTGCGTGGGAGTAACTGCGCATCTTTTTCCTCTCCTTCTCCAGTGAATCTGCCAGCTGTCGTAGGACACTGTCATGCCGCCACCTGTACCGTCCCCGGGAAAATGCTACCTTGCATGCTGACAGAATGTGCCCTAAGGTCCCTCTCTTGTCACATAAGGGGCAAGTTGGGTCCTCTGTGAGTCTCCACCGCTGAAGGTTGACTGGTGAGGGGAGTACATCGTAGACACTGAGCAGGAAACTTAGTTGGACTTGCTCTAAGTGCCAGATCTATGTCCAGGTGAGTTTCCGCTCTGGAACATTCCACTTTGTTGACGTACCCTGACATCCAAGTTGCACCAACTGTGCTGCTCTGGTCTCTTCCTCCCCTTTTCTGATCTCCTTCTGGACCAATGTTATCTTGGTCCTGGAATCAGCTGAGGACCACTTCTGCCTGCTCTGCACCCCTAGACCCTGTCTGCCTACCTTCTTCATGTCTTCATGCCTGAGTCTGTTCTGTGCCGACTCCACTGCCTGACTCACTGGCCACTTTCTGCCTGTCCTCAGCTCAATCCCGGCATCACTTATTTTGTCACCTGGAGAATCCTTCAAAGTTATTAGGAGACGAGCCTTTGCCACCTTGAATTCTTCCACCAACGATGATACCGGAAGTTGCAGCTTCCCAGATGATGTGTAGAGCCCTAGTCCGGTGAAGCCTGGTGGTAGCCCTAACAAGCGACGTAGGAACTTGTTAATCATACGTTCTAGTGCTTCTACTGTTGTTGTTGGAATTTCAAATAGGGTCAATGGCCAGATGAGTCAAGAAAGCAGTGCATTCTGGTACATCCACACCTTGAACTTCCCTGGAAGGCCTGTCTTGTCTATTCTCTTCAGTCCTTCATTCATTGGCTGGTCCTTTAGCTTCCCAATAGCATCCTTGTCATTGAGACTAGCGTCAAACCACTTGCCAAGGCAGCTTCTCAGATGATGAGTTGTCGCAGCAACAAAACAGAATATTTCTGCAGTGAAGGCAATGGTAGAGGAGGATGGGCGTTATACTGTTTCTAAAATAGCTAATAGGGTGGGCATTTCAAAAGGCACGACCGATCACTTTTTGACCAGCCGTTTGAAATTAAGGAAACTTTGTGCTAGATGGGTCCCTCATTTGCTGACATCTGAACAAAAAGCCAAACGTTTGAAATGCTCAAAAGATCTCATGAAGAAAGTTGAAAGTTGTAATCCCTGAAACCTGGAGATGAAACGTGGGTGTATTATTTGCAGCCCCAGCGTCGCATGAATAATAAGCAATGGTTAAAACAAAATCAGGCAATGCCAGTGATTGCCAAGCGAATAAAAAGCGCTAAACATGTTCTTTATGCCGCTTTCTTTAACTCTAGTGGGCCTGTGGTACAAGTACCATGCAAAGAAGTTAGAACCATTACAGCTAAGTTTTACAGAGACAAAGTTCTTAAATATGTCAAAAAATTATACAAAAAAAGCGTGCAAGTAAAGTTTTGAATGGCATCCAGCTTATCCATGATAATGCCTCAGCTCACAAAGGCCAAATTGTCCAGTCTTTCTTGAAGCGAGAAAAAGTAGTACAGCTTGACAACCCACCTTATTCAACCGACCTAAGTCCCTGACCTTTTTGTTTATTCCCTTTGCTGAAAAAAACACTCTGGGAAACGCTATGCTTCTAAAAGTGCTCTTGGTAGCGCAATATTTCAGTGTCTCAATAGTATACCAAGGGGAGACTACTTTGCGGCATTTAAGTCATGGCTAGCTCGACTGCGAAAGTGTGTGTCTGTTAAGGGGGAATACTTTGAAGGGTTATAACAGAAAACTACACATTTTCGTAATATCTGTTGATTTATAACACTAGTGACAGCATTTACTGAATGCCCCTCGTACGTCAGAAGCATGCGACGTCGCATTCTTGCGTGTATTCGGTGTAACGGTGGACACATGAGGTACAGTATTAGCGAGGTTTTGAATATGTTTGTATTTGAATGGACTTAGACTGTCGAATCTGTGTTATTGTCGTTAACCTCTACATTTGTTAAGTTTTGTTAATTTCGTTTTCACACCAGTCCTATGTTTTTAAACTGTGATTTGTTTTTATTGTTCGGTATATTTCGAAGAGTCGTCCCACGTTTGATCAGTACTGTTTAGCTCTTATTTTTTCTTGTCCAAGCCCAACCAAATTTGGGCATACGCTTCCAGATAACATTATCTAACATGATGCATACATAATTTTGGTTTATTTTAATCCATGGGCACCCATGGAACCGAAATTGTACAATGTCCCACTTCGCATCGAATTTGGCCTGTAAGTTGGTGTATATGGTTGCGACCAAATGTTGAGATGGGCTTCCTGATATAGATCTACTCACATAATAAAAAAGTATCCACTTTGTCTTCCTGCAAAATCTGTGACAGTAAGAATGAACTAACAATTGTACCAATGTTTTCTTTTAATGACATCTTTGTTTGACGTATTTTCTATGGAGGCCAATTAGTGACAGAATTTATTGAATATCCCTCGTAGCCCAACGACTGATGAAGTCTGGAGCTAATGCGTTCCATTCGCCGACAAGTGCTGCTGCAAAGTCCTGAAAACTTTGGATAGGGTCATCTTGACGTACACGACTTCCCAAATATGCTCGATGCTGCGTCAGCCGTTATATTTTGGCTGAGTATATATATCTAGAGGGATGTATCGGAAGTTTGGGCTTCTATAACAGCTTAACTCCTATGAAACCCAGGATTATACCAGATTGTGATAACTTTTTAAAAAATGTACAATTAAGGCAGATCAGTATTTGCGTGTGAACTGTTGTATATACGTATATATCTGTAAATTACTTCAAATTACTGTAAATTCAGTCAAATATTGACATGGGTTTCCTTACAGTATTATTCAGGGGGTACATAAGAAGTTTTGGCTTTTATATATTCTAGGCTATCATCTCAGATATGGGGCTGATTCTGAGAGTTCCAGGCACCTATGATGAAGCCCAATTTATGGAAACCCTAGTGTTAAGGCTTATAGAAAACCCTTTTACACGGGCACCCTCCCTTTCCATCCCAAAGTAAATCGGACTGGCAATAGATATATTTCAAGGTAAGATTTAAAAAATTTGAACCTAGTGTCATTTCGTCATTGTTCTTTTACTCTTTTTTTTTAATGTTTTTCATGGAGTACGCAAGTTGTTTTTATATATATACTGTGGGGATAGTAATGCTGTTTATGGGAACACATAGTTGTACAAGGTCACATTGGATGTGGTCAGATCTGCAGACAATCTGAAGAAGAAGACATTTGGAGAAAAGCAAATTAGTCAACACCATGCTATTGGTCCGCCATCTTTAAACAAAAATCCAAACTGGATGGGATATGGTCAAGCCACTGCATAAGATAAGTCCAGAAAGCAGCTCACCAGTGAGCAAGCCTGTACTGTTACTTCTGAGTAACCATGACATTATAATTTCCGGCCGGTCAATTTCACAGCAGGGGGGCCTCTGATAACATGATTCTGGCTGCCCATATGTTTGCACAAATTATTTAGAGAACATAAATGAATTGATCATAGTTACTAGTATGCTACACATTTCTGAAACTACAGATTTTTTTTATAGCAAAATAATAATTGTGACAGAATATTTCAATATTTTTATTCAAATACTTCGAATGCAGATAAGAGGTTTTTTGCAGTTGGTATTCCTTAAAATGCAAAGATGAGTGGAAAACTGAGGTAAGAACATAACATTTTATTTGTTATTTATGCAATTTAATTTCATTGAGGACATATAATTAATTGTATCGAGCCGAAAAAAAAGGAATTGTGCACTTTTTTTAATGATTAATAAGTTCGTAAATATATACAAATTTTCAACGCATGTCAAACGATAGTAGAGCATTTATTTTCAAAAATAAATTACCAATATAGACAATTCAACTCAACAACATATGAAAATGCACGTTATTGTGTGTGCACGTTTAAGCTAACTAATAATTCGGGAACAAAGCTTCCAATCAATAACGCATGAGCCTGAATGACAAAAAAAACCGCTTAAATTGTAATGAAAACATCGAACAAAATCTAACTTTAGGTACTTTTAATTCTTTATTTTAAAAGTATTTGAAACCAAAATATGAACTGATCTTATCTGATTTTATTTTCTGTTTCAGATGATTGTTACCCATCAGTGAATATGAAATATGATACTTCCCAAATATGCTCGATGCTGCGTCAGCCGTTATATTTTGGCTGAGTATATATATCTAGAGGGATGTATCGGAAGTTTGGGCTTCTATAACAGCTTAACTCCTATGAAACCCAGGATTATACCAGATTGTGATAACTTTTAAAAAATGTACAATTAAGGCAGATCAGTATTTGCGTGTGAACTGTTGTATATACGTATATATCTGTAAATTACTTCAAATTACTGTAAATTCAGTCAAATATTGACATGGGTTTCCTTACAGTATTATTCAGGGGGTACATAAGAAGTTTTGGCTTTTATATATTCTAGGCTATCATCTCAGATATGGGGCTGATTCTGAGAGTTCCAGGCACCTATGATGAAGCCCAATTTATGGAAACCCTAGTGTTAAGGCTTATAGAAAACCCTTTTACACGGGCACCCTCCCTTTCCATCCCAAAGTAAATCGGACTGGCAATAGATATATTTCAAGGTAAGATTTAAAAAATTTGAACCTAGTGTCATTTCGTCATTGTTCTTTTACTCTTTTTTTTTAATGTTTTTCATGGAGTACGCAAGTTGTTTTTATATATACTGTGGGGATAGTAATGCTGTTTATGGGAACACATAGTTGTACAAGGTCACATTGGATGTGGTCAGATCTGCAGACAATCTGAAGAAGAAGACATTTGGAGAAAAGCAAATTAGTCAACACCATGCTATTGGTCCGCCATCTTTAAACAAAAATCCAAACTGGATGGGATATGGTCAAGCCACTGCATAAGATAAGTCCAGAAAGCAGCTCACCAGTGAGCAAGCCTGTACTGTTACTTCTGAGTAACCATGACATTATAATTTCCGGCCGGTCAATTTCACAGCAGGGGGGCCTCTGATAACATGATTCTGGCTGCCCATATGTTTGCACAAATTATTTAGAGAACATAAATGAATTGATCATGTTACTAGTATGCTACACATTTCTGAAACTACAGATTTTTTTTATAGCAAAATAATAATTGTGACAGAATATTTCAATATTTTTATTCAAATACTTCGAATGCAGATAAGAGGTTTTTTGCAGTTGGTATTCCTTAAAATGCAAAGATGAGTGGAAAACTGAGGTAAGAACATAACATTTTATTTGTTATTTATGCAATTTAATTTCATTGAGGACATATAATTAATTGTATCGAGCCGAAAAAAAAGGAATTGTGCACTTTTTTAATGATTAATAAGTTCGTAAATATATACAAATTTTCAACGCATGTCAAACGATAGTAGAGCATTTATTTTCAAAAATAAATTACCAATATAGACAATTCAACTCAACAACATATGAAAATGCACGTTATTGTGTGTGCACGTTTAAACTAACTAATAATTCGGGAACAAAGCTTCCAATCAATAACGCATGAGCCTGAATGACAAAAAAACCCGCTTAAATTGTAATGAAAACATCGAACAAAATCTAACTTTAGGTACTTTTAATTCTTTATTTTAAAAGTATTTGAAACCAAAATATGAACTGATCTTATCTGATTTTATTTTCTGTTTCAGATGATTGTTACCCATCAGTGAATATGAAATTTTCAAAGACATTCAACATCTACCAAGATGATTATACACATGAGAATTTTATATGTGCAGAAGAGGTTTATAGTGTTTTATGGAAAACTGGTGACAGTATTAAAAAAAGTAATTTGAAGCGTGCCTTACAAACTTTCCAAGGTGGTGCAAAAACAAGGTGGTGCAAAAACAATTCACGGAAAAGACAGTGCAACAGTTTTGTCAGTATTTAAATATTTATGTCAACATTCTACATCTTCAAATGTATGTAAGAGCATACTGCAAGATATTGAAAATGAGTTAGTGTCAGGAAATAATACAACGTTATCACTGGAACTTTATAAACTAATTGCTAGGACACAAATACAAAGAACATCCAGTTTATTTCATACCTTTGATATTTCGGACTACAACATTCCAACATTCTGGTTTTAGAGCACAAGCCATTTTAATGCACTAGAATGGAAACGTATATGCTGGTTTGAAAACGACTTTTCAAAATTAAATCAGTGTAAACAAGAATTGTCATATGATGAGGAATTGGATCTCAAGATTTTAAGATTTCAATCTCTACTGACTCTGAGTGAATGCAGCAAAAATTGGATAAATTCATCTCAAGACCAAATCAGGAAAAATATTCTGCGATACAAAACTACGGAAAAGGAGCACCAAATTAGAATCATAGCTGGACAGGTTCATTGTGCTTCAGTGATAGACAATGATATCAAGTCATTAATAGATATTTATTGTCCAGATAGCATAGAAAATGTTGTTAGTTTTGATGTCACAAAATCACCATACATAAATTGTATATGGGTCGTGTTTGTTCAAAAGAGTGACCTTCAAACTGATTTCAATGATATGTGTACAAGAGTTTTTAACAGTGTAAAGAGGAGACACAATGTGTATTTAGAAAAAGCGTCATTGATATTATCGCATCACCTGAAAGACTATGTTACTGGCGATGATACCATTTTTAGATGCCTCCGTGATGCTGTTGAAACAGAACAATTTGTCCAAATATCGAAATCATGGCTGCAGGATCACACATCGATGGAACTGTAGATTTGGAAGGATATGACAATGTGAATCGTGTTTCTCAAGTACCCACACTAACCCTCTTTCAATCGAAAATTTTGGCATCGTTCACGAATGGTATTTATAATTACCAATTGAAATCCAACTTCTTTTCGAAATTTGTTTAACCAGAGTACGATTAGAAAGAGTAAAAACCTTGAAAATTTCTTGCGAAAGAGGTTGGGAAAACTGTACATAGTGTATGACATTTTGTTGAATATACACAACAAAAACTATACAGGTGTTTTTCAAAAAAGAAACACAAATAAGTTACTTATCGAGTATAAAAGTATAGGTTCGGTATTTGATGTTACCTCAGCAGTTGGAGCTACTTCGAGTTTAAGTCATGCTGAAATACAACTGAAGAGTGAAGCTGATATTGACGTGTGTTACTACAACACTTATTTGAAAGATCATGCATTCGAATACTATTCTAACACTGGTGCTATTCAAGCAATATATTGTTTAAATGAAATAAATGCCTTGATTCACACCCAGGGAACTCTTTTATCATATAATTCTAGTAAACAAATCATCATAACTAGTAATTCCATCTATTGACATACAGTATACATTTAACTAATCAGTTCCCTATATGGCAAGCTGAACTACTATTTATTGAAAAACAAAAATCTGTTTTATCTTACAGAGATATCTTTCTAAGCTAGAGAGATAGCTCCTTAAGTTAAGAGATATATTTGTAAGACAAAAGACATCTCCTTAAGGAAGAAAGATATCTCTTTAAGCGTATTCGAAAGATATCTCTTTAATTCCAGGAGATATCTCT
The DNA here is from genome assembly GCA_037043455.1 of Cyrtodaria siliqua. Classification (NCBI taxonomy): domain Eukaryota; kingdom Metazoa; phylum Mollusca; class Bivalvia; order Adapedonta; family Hiatellidae; genus Cyrtodaria; species Cyrtodaria siliqua. The sequence goes on along the minus strand of JAWPHD010004553.1, from coordinate 102,868 downwards.
CATTCTTAAGGAGATATCTCTGTAACTTATAAAGATATCTCTTTTTCTAAACAAGATATATTGTTTTCAAAGATATCTATGTAGGTTAAAGTGATATCTCTGTAGCGCTGAGAGATATCTCTCTAAGACGTCTCCATTACAAAGAAAGGTATCTTTTCAGAACGAGAGATATCTCCCAAAGAACTGAGATTGTTAATGCCTCATTGACATAATTTTATTATTATTAAAAATTGTAATTTACATACTCAGTGTACTGCTGAAGTTGATTTCTCTAAAAATATAATAATCACTATACTTGATCAGTTTGTGTGTAATGTTATTGTAAGTTTATGTCAGACAATTATATTGCTATGTACAGTATGTGAACAATACAAATACCATTAACATTATGGATATTGATAATGTTTCTAAGACACATTCTGAGTGAAAATTTTCTTATACTCTTTTAATGACATTTTTGCTATTAAAATTTTCTAATGTCATCAACATTTTCTAATAAAATGTTTTGTAAATGTATGCATTGTGTTGCTTATCCTCTGTGAATGAAAAACATGATGAATGATTTGTACTTGTAAAATTCCACACTGACCATTGCTGACAGCCCAATGGGTTTAAATCTGATAAAAATCATATTGATAACAAACCGTGAAGAATTTAGGGGTCAGAGCTGAGTAATATAACATGTCTTGCAGAGGTGTTAATTGGATGAACCGTTATACTGTCCAGCAGAATTCTGGGGAAATGTGGGCATAAAGAACAGAGTGAAGCGAAATTTTCAACCAAATGCATATTTTACGTATGAGCAATGTCAACCATTTAGTACAATACAGTGATGTGAACATAATATCAGAACGGATACTTTTATGGCAGAAAGTGTGCCCTTTATATTCGAAAAGTTTGATGCAATTTTACTCAAACTTGTTTTGTTTTTATGTGCAATAAATTGGTCCGTAGAACAGTCCATTTATCCAGCGAGAGCAGACGACACAACATTTCTAAATAAAATAAGCCATTTATCACATCATCCAAATTTCGAAGTACACCATTGTTAAAAAAAAAGAAGATTCTAGATATATTTGAAAAAAGAAAAGAAAAAACGTTTTCCATAAAGAATGTATTAATATATGAATATCCATAAATAGTGAATAAATAATTAAGCGACGCCCTATCCTACGTTCAATATCATATAGACAAATACACACTAGAGTCAAATACTTCTACATCTATTACAAATATTTCTTCTATTTTTTCTTTGGCCATAGTAGGCAGTGAAATGATCTACCAGAAGGTGTTGTGCCGATTGCTTATTCAAGCATGCCGTCAGCTCAGCATCAACCACAAGAAGCCATATCCAGGAAGGCTACCACATGGTCCGAATATTAACTTTCATACCCCATCCAACCCCTTCTCCAAGAAGCGAAAACGGGGTTGGCTGGGATATGAAATAAACCTTAATTAAGGCGGGACCACGTAATGTCTGTGCTTTTTTCACCATATTCTTTGAAGGATATTCCAATTTTGAATTGGAATGAGTCCTTCCTGTGAAACTGAAAATTCATTTTGGCTGATTTTATGAAATTAATGTTAATAACGCAACACACAGAAAACATATATACTCAGCAAAAATAGAAAGTATCCACTTTGCTTTCCTGCAAAATCTGAGACTGTAAGAAAGAATTAAAAAATTGTAGCATGATTTTCTTTTAATAACATCTTTGTTTGATGTTCACACAAAATGTCATCGAAATATACCGAATGCTTAAAAAATAAATCAAATTTTAAAAACATAAGTGTGAAAACAAAATTCACAAAACTTAACAAATGTAAAGATTAGCGACATAGCACAGATTTAGCAGTCTAAGCCCATTCAAATACACAGAAAAATGTTCAAAACCTCGCTAATATCTCATGTGTCCATCGTTACACCGAATACACTCAAACATGCGACGTCGCATGCTTCTGACGTAACGACTGACGAAGCATTGAGCAAATTTGGGACGTTGTATACGTCAGGATGACCCTATCCAAAGTGTTCAGGACCTTGCAGCAGCACTTGTCCACGAATGGAACGCATTAGCTCCAGACTTCGTCAGTCGTTACGTCAGAAGCATGCGACGTCGCATTCTTGCGTGTATTCGGTGTAACGGTGGACACATGAGATATTAGCGAGGTTTTGAATATTTTTCTGTGTATTTGACTCGACTAAGACTGCTGAATCTGTGTTATTGTCTTACCTTTACATTTGTTCAGTTTTGTGAATTTCGTTTTCACACCTGTGTTTTTAAACTGTGATTTTTTTTTTTATTCGGTATATTTCGATAAATATGTGTGTGAACATCAAACAAAGATATTATTAAAAGAAAATCATGCTATAGTTGTTAGTTCTTTCTTACTGTCTCCGATTTTGCAGGAAAACAAAGTGGATACTTTTTATTTTTGCTGAGTATATAAGAGCAAATGAAGAATAAAAAAAAGTTTTCTAAAAATGTTATCATGTATGTACAATCTGACATTAAACTATACTATCGTTTGTGCATCCGCCTAGAAATATCCACAACTTTAAACTAAAAACAAATAACATCCATATTATTCTCCCAGTCTTATCAAGGGCAGTGGAAATACAAAGTTTTTAAATTGATTTCATTTTGGCTCTGATTTGACCACCAAACACAGAGGTGTCTTCCAGAAATATAGAGATCGTATTATAAATGTACATGTGTGTTCATGTCTTACTTATCAGGTATAGGTAAACAGATGTGTGTATTCAATCAATGTTAGTGTGCTTGACCATGTATAAACTGCAATTAACTATGGTAACTTACCTGTATTATTATGTCATGATAATGTAAACCTTCAGGAACCGCTATACTTCGTGTATTAAATTGTCACCATTATGGTCATTGGAAATTGATTTTGAGAATGTGTTCATGTACAATATTTGTAAAGTTTTAAGTGATTGGTATACAGATTTAAAAAATGGATTACCAGCTGCCCTAGATAAGACTTTGAAGATTACATTGCTATTGATAATATGTAATTTGCCTATCTGAATATTACTGTACGGATGCAAAAATGTGTAGTTTTTCAATTTAAAATAATTAATACACTATTGCGCTTTTTCTATAGATTTCTTTCTCTGTATATGCAATATGTAGTTGTTTTGGTTTAAACATTTTTTATTTCACAAGCTTTTTAGAACTTATTATTTGTACACAATAGAAGAAAAAGGATTAGAACGAAAGTAAGATACTTATGATGTTCTTCTCCTAGGAATGATATTAATTGTACACAACTGATGGCATAGTAAACAGCAATAATTAGATATTTTCACAATATACATTATGGAAGTATGAGAACTTAAATTACTTAGTGTAAAAAAATATGTTTTTAAGTTCTTGGTATATATATATATATATATATATATATATATTTATATATATATATATATATATATATTCTAGCATAATGCTTAGATATAATTGAAATAATAAAAAGTAACAAAAAGAAAAAATAGAAAGTAACTTGAAAAATACGAAATTCAAACAGACAAAAAATTAAATGAATAGATTCTGCAAATACATTTAAGTGTTATTAATATTTATTTATAAATCTCTATTGTAAATCAATTTTATTTTTTTTTAAAAATAGGGGGTTTGGGGCGACACAGGGAATGGGGGTGTAGTTGATTTGGGAATTCAACAAAAGAAAATAATCGTAGTTGTTTTGCAGTATATAGAGATGGCTAGAGATAGCTATACGTATACTTATTCCCTGAATATATGAATGATTAATGTTGCATAATCTGTCCTATAGATATAGAGCGAAACGACCAATAGCGAATGGGATTGAGGACGAACACGCATAAAACACTGAATAGAATAGAATAGACTAATTGCGCGTCATTGGAAACAAAATGGAGACTGAAATATGATCGGACTCGAAAAAGTATGTTTTTGGTTATAAAGCAGAAATCCAGTTTCAAACACGTTTTAACATATATGTTTTAAAATGAGAAAATAATAGTTCTTTTCGTTGTAGAAATTGATACGGGAGTTTTATTGGAACTAGAAAAACACAGAATTTTTGGAAAATATCAAAACTTCGATAAATTTTTAAAGCAGCTAAGTAGAAGCATATTCGGATGGTATTAAGTAAAATATATTTAGTTATAGGGAAAAAAAGCTATTATTATTTCAAATAAAGTTGTAGTTAAGGTAATTTCTATGTTATAATCCAAACTGCATCAGAATTGTTTCAATTAAATTATAGTCGATGATATAAAACTCCAGGGACATTTAACATGTTTAATATTCTGGTGTTATCGTTAGTCACGCATCTAAGCATACCCATACTTATACTATAAGAAAACAAACAAACTCAATAATTGGCTTTTAAAGTAGGATGGTGTTCCCTAATATCGCGGTACTTACTGTTTGCAGTTTAAATAATTATAATACAACATTTATCTAAAATTATTTCTGTCCTGATTACGATCACAAACATGTTATTTGTATTTGTACATAGTATTAAAACATTAGATGGATTAAATATTGAAATACTTTTATCCGATATCGACAGCTAGGTTTTTACTGTTGTCAGGGGAGAGTACTCGAATATCGCGGTAAACAGTGGAGGCCCTGACTACAGTTTATTGATTGCAAAACAATCTAAATAAAATAAATGGGATATATCTACAACTGAATAAAACTACAATTATATGCTGAAATTAAACTGTTTCTTTTAATAATCACGCAAGTTACATCAATTCATCACTCAAAACTCTTGTTTTCTTTATTTTTTTAAATTTTGTACTAGCAGTTAGACCTTTGTTAGGCAGTGTGGACATCTGAAAACAGAGTCACACCTCAAAACTGAAAGGTGTGTCCATTGTGGACAGAAGTCACACTTTCCCCAAGAAACAAAAGAAAGTATCTTGCATCCTCTTAATATGTGCATCTACAAATCAATTTGGGAACTCCATAGGAAAAGGCGTAGCAGGGCTTCTTTATTAGTCCCCTTAATTTATTGGCACTGTAGGCAGGTGCCCTGTTCGCAACATAGCGTCGTCACTTGACCACAACAAGTTGATTGATTCATAAATATCATCAAGCAGACGAAGATTTGACGGAACCCCAAAGTTTAAGTTTACGAAGTGGTATGGGTTCTTTTGTTGGTAAGGGGGTGGGGGAAATTTACACATTGTGATGTTGGTATGTATTTATATGGAAAACCAGTTTTACTTACCATGAGTTACGACATTTCGCCGATAAGGATTTTTAAACATTAGTGTGACCTTCGGGTATGAATTGTGAGATTTTGATCTCAGGTAGGTGACGCTTGAGGGTGATGTCATCAAAAATAGTGTTTACCGCGATATTAAAGAACCCGCGATATTAGGAGAAACCACTATACTTTCATGTAAATGTAACATGTATATGTTACTTCATCTGGTTTTACATGAGAGATCATAATATTGTCTCCAAATCGGTGTAAACATGAATTCCCGATTGATGCAAATGGCGGTGTGCGATCTACATCATCATTTGTCACGCACTAAGATAAACCTTTAAATATAACTTACGCCAAAAGTCAGTATGCATTAGTCAGTCAGAGCTCTAACCTTATACAGTTACAAGTTTTATAACTGCTGGAAGTTACTAAAATGCCAAATAATTATCTCCCTTTGGTTTAGAGTAGCAGATACTTTTCCCTAATAACCATTTGTAACCTAAATCAGTTACCAAGATCATTTACTAATAAATCGAAATAGTTGCCAAATGTGCAGTGTTTATTTATGTCTGAATACTTATTATTAAGGATAAATACATCTTCATCAAGATCCAATTAGCAGTTGTTCACTATTTATCATGTTGGAGCCTACAAAATGAATTTTGTTGCATAACAGTAGGTAACTTGAGAGGTTTTGCGCATTGGATTTTCGTCGATGCTCATAGAATTTTATTGCATGGTTGTAAAGTTGAATAATCACCCTACCTGGAGAAAATTGTCATATATGTAGGAAAATTCCTGTACAGAAGATAGAATGCATCTAAAGTGGAGTGATTTTGTGGTAGTAACTGATTCTGGTTACTATCCCAGTTTTAGTGTTTTTTTAAATAACAGTCACAGTTTATGAAAAAGGTAACTGTTTAAGGTTAGAGCTCTGACTGTTAGTGTTGTTCCGATTAATCGATTTAATCGATCTGTTATGCCTTCGATCTGATTAATCGATTACAATTTTTCATAATCGACTCTACTCGGTTATTAAAAATTATGGCTTAATTCATTCTCTTGTACTAAAATATACAAGAAAATAAAATGAGTTATATTTTTGTAACAAGTAATCACATATTAATAGTGGGTATCACAATTTACTTTTTTAAAATATATGTTGGTCAGTTTCATTCAGCTCCTTTTTTACCAGATTACCAGAACATACTTGAAATGTGATTCTTTTCTTCATTATAGTCTGAAAAAGGCTTACACTTGTCTTTTATAGCAGCCATGTTTAATCGATTAATGATTGATCATCGGTCGGTTAAATATTCTGATGATCGATCATGAATTTTTAGCCGATTCCAAACACTAGTATGCATCACACAGTAATAGTTATGTTTGAGGACTTGTATGTATTTAATGTTTATTATGCTAGGAAAAGAGTAATATAAAGAACTGAAATCTAAGACAATTTAACATAAAAATACTATTTACAAAGTTACCATATAGGCAATTTACTCATCCACGGGAGTGCCGCATTGGTGAAAACTCAGTCAATCCCATCATTCTTCGGGATCATGCCTCGTATGTATTTCGATGGATCGGTATGGTCAGAATCTTGAAATTTTGTTAGCCGGAACGCAACACTGACGGCACATGATTTGCTGGAATCTAAGGCGCGCCATGCTAGTATGATGTAACCAATATGAAACCTTCTAAATACGCTCGAAATCAGCTTCAAAGAAGTGATCTGATGTTGTGAATGGGGAATTTGCCGGCTCATCATGACATGGGCCAAAGAATGCGTGACAGCTTTTCCAGATAACTAAAGCATTTTCTCTTTTTTTCTTCATATTTTTCTGATGTCGTCCTGCCTAGCATTACATCGATTATTTCTGCAATTTCATGTTTAATTTATACAAGGATTATGACTCGAATTGGCTTCTGTATTTTTTCCCCAATGTAACATATAGGCTAGCAACATGACTGTCACATGATTTGTGGTTTCGATAGTAGCGAAAGCAAATGTTACAGGTCAAGTTTGTTTACATTCATAAACATGTTTTTTGGGGCTTTTGAACTTCCCCGTCATTTTGGCTTTAGGAAACATGTGGCAAAATAAGATAACATTTCTTATATAACCTCAGACTTTTCGGAATACTTTTGATTTTATACGTTGTGATGAAAAGCTGTCAATAATACAATGTAGTTTCCAAAAATACCGAAATGACATCACGTTTTTGCGTACGCGGATATCGATGGGAAAAATTGAGTGCGCGACTATAGATGTGCGTGAATTTAGATGACTGGAGGATACACATTCCTGAAAACACAGACCTAACAGACATGTAATATCACATGGCATCTTTACTTTTCATTCAAATTCCTCTCTCCAATGTCATTAATTTTGATGAAAATACTTTCAGAATAGTTTTTATAAAAAATGCTGTTTAAAGTCGACAGGACAATGTCATGTTGTACTGTTGTATGTCTTTCCGATTAAAATGCGCCAGAGAATCGGAAATGTTTTTTTTTAAAAATACTTTGCAGTTGCCAGTGGAGCAGGAACCAATGCTTATCAGTGGTCTGCAGTAGGAACCCACACTGATCAGTGGTCTGCAGAAAGGACTCATGCTGGTCAATGGTCTGCAGTATGAACCACTGCTGATCAGTGATCTGCAGCATGGACTCACGCTGGTCAATGGTCTGCAGTATGAACCACTGCCGATCAGTGGTCTGCAGAAAGGACTCATGCTGGTCAATGGTCTGCAGTATGAACCACTGCTGATCAGTGGTCTGCAGAAAGGACTCATGCTGGTCAATGGTCTGCAGTATGAACCACTGCTGATCAGTGGTCTGCAGAATGGACTCACGCTGGTCAATGGTCTGCAGTATAAACCACTGCTGATCAGTGGTCTGCAGAAAGGACTCACGCTGGTCAATGGTCTGCAGTATGAACCACTGCTGATCAGTGGTCTGCAGCAGGAACCCTGGCTGGTCAGCATTCTGCAGCAGGAACCCTGTACTTGTCAGTGATCTGCAGCAGGAACCCATGCTGGTCAGTTGTTGGCACTTAGGAACCAGTGCTGGTCAGTGGTCTGCAGAAGGAAGACCTGCTAATCAGTGGTCTGCAGTAGGAATCCATGCTGGTCAGTGGTCGGCACTTAAGAACCAATGCTAGTCAATGTTAGTCAGTGGTCTGCAGTAGGAAGACCTACTAATCAGTGGTCTGCAGTGGTCGGCACTTAGGAACAAGTGCTTATCAATGGTCTGCAGCAGGAACCCATGCTGTTCAGTGGTCTGCAGTAGGAAGACCTACTAATCAGTGGTCTGCAGTGGTCGGCACTTAGGAACCAGTGCTTGTCAGTGATTTGCAGTAGGAACACATGATGGTCTGTGGTCTGCAGCAGGAACCCTGTGCTGTTCAGTGGTCTGCAGCAGGAACCCTGTGCTGGTCAGTGGTCTGCAAGAAGGAAACACTGCTGGTCAGTGGTCTGCAGTAAGAACACATACTGGCCAGTGGTCTGCAGTAGGAACACATTTTGGTCATTGGCCCACAGTAGGAAGCAGTGCTGGTCAGCGGTTTGCAGTAGGAACATGCTGGTCACAGGTATGCAGTAGGAACTCATGCTGGTCAGTGGTCTGCAGTAGGAACACCTGCTGGTCAGTGATCTGTTGTATGAATCCAAGCTGTCCAGTGGTCTGCAGTAGGAACTCATGCTGGTCACTGGTCTGCAGCAGGAACTCATGCTGGTCAGGGGTCTTCAGTAGAAACTCATGCTGGTCAGGGGTCTGCAGTAGGAATTCATGCTGGTCAGGGGTCTGCAGTAGGATCTCCTGCTGGTCAGTGGTTGCAATGAGAATGTATGCTGTTCAGTGATCTGCAGTAGGAATCAGTGCTTGTCAGTGGTCTGCAGCAGAAACCCATGCTAATCAATGGTCTGCAGTAGGAACCGACTCTGGTCTGTGGTTTGCAATATGCCTAACAAAATACAGACACAACAGGTGGTGCCAGAGGTCAGTGGTCAGTAAGGTTGCTATGTGAACCAGGGGGTTATAAGTGCAATCCCCACAATATAACCATTTTATGCTTGCAAAACAAAAGTGTTAATATATTCTACCCTAGTACTAAATTTTTCAACTTTTTAGAATTTTTTATATTTTTTTATTCCAAGTTATTCCCGGGAGTAAAGGAGTATGCCACGCTGTGACGCTTCTGATATAGCACTGGTGAGTTCATTTTCTTTAGAAAATGTGTTTATTAGACGGGGAGCATTTAAACAGGGTTATACTGTATATATACATGCCGATCTTATTATTACGTATGTACGTATGTAACACATTGCTGAGAACACTGCAGTACGTTAAACTAATTAAACTAAAATTATATCCGTATTTTTCACAGATTTCATAGATTATCGTCAGTCGCTTGAATAATGAGTGTAGAAGTGATGATGACCCCCGGCAGTACGACCCCCAGCAGTTACCGCGTAGTTGGGACGTATCATATCTCCGACAGACATGTTAACAATCTTAAAAGGCCAAGGTAGATTTATACTATAGTATAGTCATGGTAACTTAAAGGGACACACAACAATCTTGATTTTTTAAAAACTGATGGCATTCCGTTAGTTTTTCTACATAACTTGCATTTGTTCAGTCATTAATATTAATTATAATTAAGAATAGTATAAAGCCAATTGTTTGTGCATGTTATTAAATATTGATTATATTGCACCATTAATATATTTAAACCTATAGTATATTAAGCTGAACAATGCCAACTCAAAATGTTATTTAATTATGTGCAAGCACTGGTTTACAGTCAAAATGATACTGGGTATATATAAATCGAGATGCTAATTTTGCCGCTTGATAAACACTTCAAGATTTCTGTGTGTCCCTTTAACTTAATTATATGTTGAAGTCTGGAAGAAGCAGAATATTGCGGGGTAGAGGGACGGGGGAGTGTGTCAGTTATTCTTCAATCTTTAAAATTTTGCCTAAAACATTCTCTAATCTGACTTAATTTGATTGGTTGGGGGATGGAGCAGATATTGTCTAATCTTTAAAGGGACACATGGCAATCTTAATGTCTTTATCAAGCATTGAAATTAGTGTCTTGATTTATTAATCCAGTAGCATTTTGACTTTCAATCTGCTTGCATATATTTAAATGCAACTTTTCTTCGTTATTCTACCCTAGGTTTGAATATATTCATATAAAACAAATTCGCTATTATACACTTCTTATAATTAATATTGACGCCGTGGGTTTTGAAAAAAATCGAGATTGCCATGAGTACTTTTAAAATATATGCCCATTATTCTCTAATCATTTAATTGATTTAAAATATAGGTAGGTCTTTTTCAATTATTCTGAGTGGGTGGGGTCAGTTAATTTTTAATTCATTTTATTTAGAAATGTTGTCTCTCGTGTACTCTAGATGGATAAGTTGACTATTGTACGGACCAATTTATTTCAGGTAAAAAAGCAAAATAACTTTGAGTAAAATTGTACCAAACTTTTCCAATATAGATAAAGGGCACAATTTCTGCTGTATAAGTTTTCTTTCTGATATTTTGTTCACATCAATAGTTTTGAATTACTTTTATGTACGAGTACTATATGGTTGACATTGCTCATGCCATTTTTTTTTAGGATGACTGACCAAAAGTCCTTAAAGGGTTGTTCCAGGACTTTTTTCGGGTATTTTGGGGAAAAGGACCCTTGTAAATTTGGGAAATTTATATTGTAAAAATGACCAAATTGCGAAAAAAAATCGTTGTTTACGTCAACATTTTGTAAGTTAGGGCGAGGTAAAAGCCTAAAAGGTATAATTAGGAACATTATTACATCACTAACATACCACTTATATTGATTAGTATTGAGTTCCATTTTGCGTTAATATGTCCGGTTTATAATACAATCAGAAGTAAATATATAGAACAATATTATAGCCATAGGCCTAGTATTTTTAAATTCATTGCTGTCCTTCAGTCAACAAACAAAAAAGATGTTATCAAGTTTAGCAAATACATCTCAGAAGCTTTCTCTTTAAGACGTACCATGATAAATAACTTATAATCTCGTTCATCCTCACTATAATACAATTGTTCTATTAATGTACCGTATTAGATATTAGATTTTGATTCCTATATATATAAAAAAAAAAATCTCCATGATATATTTCCTTTTTTTCTTCTTTTTTTTCCCATGTTAATGCATACATTAATGAACCTGTACTCATCTTGTTATTGTAGTCAAATTATATTTGTAAAATGTATGTTTATATGATGAAAAATAATGTAATAATTTAAGTCAATAAAATTTCTTCTTCTTCTTCTATGTAACATAAGGTGTTGTTTTTTTGAGATTGGGAATTTTTTCAATAATTGGGAAAAAAAAGACACTATAATTTGGCATTGGGAACGGGTCCGTTTTTACGGCCCCGTGTAGAAAAAGCCCTGCATTCAAATTATTTATTGGCCACTGATAATCCACCCCTAATAGAATCCTTCCCCACCGCCCCACACCCTCCATCTTTTTTAAAAAAATAAATAAATAAAATAAATCTTCAAATTTCAATACAATTTCGATCTTTTGTATCCAAAAATCCACTCAAAATTCAATAATATATATATATATATATTTTTACATTTTATGGCATTTTGCATGGGGTCCGGGCGCTAATACATGGCGAAATACTGTATTAATGTTTGCCTCCATTTAGCGTTAGAGCTTTAACTGAATCAAAAGTGTTTGTATTGGCGTGGTCATGGAAATGCTAACAATGAAAGCATAAAGGGAGGTAAATCTTACCTACTTATTTGAAGTTCTGAGTGTAGGTGTTCCCCCTTTGATAAGCTGTATCCCACTGATCTAAGTGTTTATAGTTTATAATGTATACAAGTCATTATGCAATGTTTCTAATAATCCCACCTAAGTCCAAGGGTTTGAGGTGTATCATTATGTGTGTAACACTTATAGTGGAGTGACCATTGATGTTCAGAAAACATGCTCTCAAAATTCTAAAAAAAATAGCCTTACCAATACTGATCATTACAGCACTTGTATATTATGTAAACGGATGAGGAAAAACTAGGACACTCAGCGGAGTTTGAACTCGGAATGATTGCATGTGAAGCGGACGCTCTACCGATATCGCCATAAAAGCTAGCTCTGCGGAGAGACAGTAGTAACGCGCTAAATAAACCTATCTATGTACATATACCCCCAACTGAGTCCTACTACATACCTCCATCCTTACAAATATCACACAACCCAGGTCCCTAGATACCTCAGCTAAACAGCCTCCAACAGTAAATATCCTGGTCACGGCACCAATGTAAACGGACGAGGAAAAATTAGGACACTGTGCGGGGATGATTGCATGTGAAGCGGACGCTCTACCGATATCGCCATAAAAGCTAGCTCTGCGGAGAGACAGTAGTAACGCGCTAAATAAACCTATCTATTTACATGTACTGGGTCCTATTACATATACTGCTCACTCAATTTCACGCAATATTCCAGAGAAATCCCAAGATGTTATGTAAAACAAGAGTTGCAGCTAGTTAGAAAATGGACACAATTGTGCTGTTGTCTACGTTATAATCCCAATACACATTTTAACACGAAATTTTTATAAGTTGAAGTTTCATTTTGAAAATTTCAGCCATTTCAATACTGTATTTAATATAAAGAGATTGCACAATTTTACATCCTAAGTTTGATTGCCTGCTTGGGCCAAACACGTAGTTTGTCAATTACCAAACTTTGAAGGGGTAACTGTACATTGGTGTGTTTTGTTTTAGTATTTTTTTCCGAAAGGACAACCTGGCGTATACGACAGACCCTGCTAACATATACACCTAAGGTAACAGCAGCATATTATACATACAATATAGCTGAAATTCCCGAGTTGCGTTTCTTTTTTCCTTTAGTATATACATCTTATTTCTCCTAATAGTAGCGCCCGGGCGCTATGTAAAATGCCAAGCGGGCGCTCTTACAAAATGTATTGATTATTTTTGAAGGGATTTTTGGCTACAAAAGATCGAAATTCTATTGCCATTTTTTAAAGGGACACATGGGAAACTTTATTTTTTAAAAACTCAGATGTCCCGTTGGTTTTTCTACATAAATTGTATTTGTTCAATCATTAATGTTAATTATAAGAATTGTATTAAACAATTTGTTTTTGCATATCATTAATTTTTGATATCATTGCACCAATAATATATTAAAACCTATAGTATAATAAGACGAAATAGTGAATACTTCAAACTTGATTTATTTAAATGTAACTTGAGGGTAAATTAAAAATGATACTGGATATATAAATCGAGACACCCATTTCAAACACTTCAAGATTGCCGTGTGTCCCTTTAAGATGTTTTCATTAGTATTTAATTTTAGCACTTCTATTAGGGGAGTAGCTCTCATTACGGGAAATACAGTAGCTAGGATTGGCAGGAGTAACTCTTTCAACATCATTGTTACATTTACGCATCTAGTGCTATAAGAATCTTGGTTCCATTACGTGGTCTAAGTATTCACTTTCATACCCCATCCAACCCCTTCTCCAAGAAGCGAAAACGGGGTTGACTGGGGCATGAAATAAAAACCTTAATTTCGGCTTAAAAAGTAATTTTAAACAGGTTATCACATTTTTTTCAGTAATATCCGTTATAAAGTCTTGCTAATATAAGCTTTCCCATCGCTTAATTGATGATTAAAACGGGACCATGTAATGAACTCTGACCAATGTGGACACTCAGTTTCGTCGATGTGTTTCTTGGGCAAGATCTCGACACTTTCACTTAGCCTCAGTCCATCAGATTGGGACGTAAACCTGACGGTACCATGTATTGGCATTTATCCATAGAACTCTATTAGTTAGATCAGGGCAGGTTTCTGGATTCCTGTGTTTCCCTCTTTCTGGGGCAGACTAAATCACCTATTACTGTACTGATGAGTCATTTAACAATAACATTCAGTTCTGTTTCAATTCAACATCATTCTTGCAATCCAGGGCATTCGTTTGGTCATTTTTGGCCACATTCCCCTCCCCTAAAAGTATATATTTTACTGCTTCTTCTGTTAAAAAATCCCTTTTTTTTGTGATTGGAAATTTTGATTCGTCGATTTGGGAAGAAACCCCTACTTTTGTCATTGAAAAAACCCTGAGTTGTGTTTCTTAGACGTTCCCCTTTGATATGAAAATGATGCAAATAACCCTTCCTAGGGGCCCTGGCCCCAGTCCATTTTAAGCTACTACCTAGTGCCCTAGCTAGCTGCATCAGCCAGTTAGCGATAGTATTAGCAACAACAGCAGAAAAGGCATTACAATAGTATGTCTATTAATAGAAATAAGTTTATTTTCACTAAAATAAATGGCAGCATGCAATAAAATTTTGTCCTCATCACCAGCAGAAGCAGTAATTTGTCGGAATTTAAAAAAAATTGGCGCCTGATGAATTATGGCTAAAAAGGAAGTTGACCCCATGATCATTTCATAGTGTGAATCGATAACAGACCATTCTCCATATAAGTGATTTACAAGTAGCCTGGCAGATTGTTTTTATCTCTGATTTGCCCCCAAATATCAAGTGCAGGGGTTGTTAGTCAAGTTGTTTGTTTTACGCTGCTTGAGAAATGAGTTATGGGTGGAATAAACCTGTATTCTTGATTTATGTACATTGAGCCATAACAAAGGTATGGAAGTGTGTTGCTTTTATAAGTTAAATTAAAAAGTATGATGCGGAAAAGTTCAACGATTTTTTTAAAAGTATTATATGAAAGATATGAGGCTTGGCATGTCAATTCAGGGCTTTTCCAGGTATTTTGGGAAATTTAAATTTCTATCGTAAAAATTACCAGATTGGGAATTGTTTTCATCGATAAAATGGCCAATTGAGAATTGTTTACAACAAGTTGTCAGTTAGCGCGAGGTAAAAGCCTAAAAGGTATTATTAGGAACACTATTACATCAATAACATACCACTGCTATTGATTAGTATCTAACACAAGGGATGTATCTGAGTACAACATACATTTTTTTTTTTTTTTTTGAGATTGGGATTTATTTTTCAATAAATGTGGAAAAAACACAATATTTTGCATTGAACGGGTCTGTTTTCGACTCCGTGGAACACCTGGAAAAAGCCCTGGTCATTTTCTCTATTTTTAAAGGGACACATGGAAATCTTGGTTTATAGCTCTACTGGCAGTTAACTTTTGCCTTGTGAACACTCTAGGGCCTTCATTATTATTCGGATCTTAACAAAACTTTGCCAGCCTCTTTATATCAATGAAAGCTCAGACAAGTTTGAAAAACCAGCCAGTTCGGATTAATTTCACCGAAGAATTAATTTCGCCCTTGTTTTTTCTCAGAAATGTCATTTTCTGCCTTGTGAACTCTCCAGCACCTTCATTTATTATTCGATCTTTACCAACCTTGCACAGATTGTTAATACCAATGAAGCTTGGACAGGTTCGAAAACCAGCTATATTGGGTCAGTAACACCAGAGTTATGGCCGTTTTCGTTTTTTTGAAAAATGCCATTTTCTACCTTGTGAACACTCTAGCACCTTCATTTATTATTTGATCTTTACCTTGCACAGATTGTTAATATCAACGAAAGCTTGGACAAGTTCAAAACCCAGCTATATCGGACCAAGAACACCAGAGTTATGTGCCCTTGAATTATTGAAAAATGCAATTTCAGCGTTGTGAACACTCTAGTGCCTTCATTTTCTATTAGATCTTTCCCAAACTTTCCCAGATTGTTGATATCAATGAAAGCTCGGACGAGTTTAAAAACCAGCCAGATCGAACCAGTAGCACCGGATGTCCCTTTTTCAATATTTGGTAATGTACACTGGAAACCCAAGGGGTCTTCCGTTCAAATCTCACTGAAGACATTTTTTGTTTTCTCCATAAGAAACATTGTTGGTTTTTTTTCAGAAGAAAGCTTGGTTCTTTTTTCTTTAATTGGGAGCTTAGGGGCCCTTGTTGCATCAGTTTTACATAGAGTTTTAGGGAAGAACTTCAAAAATCTTCTTCTAGGAAACTATAAGAGATAAAGTTCTTTTGTTTTATTTATTATCAGCTTATGGATCTTCTACCAAGTTTGTTCATGGTGACCCTGGTCTCAAATTTGGCCCCAATGGTCACAGTTTTACATAGACTTATATAGGGAGAAACTTCAAACATCTTCTTCTCTGAAATTCCAGGAGCTAAAGGTTTAATATTTTGTAATTATTATCAGCTTATGTTCCTCTTAAAAAAGTGTTCAAATGGTGACCCTGGGGTCTAATTTGGCCCCGACCCAGGCCAGGTCACAGTTTTACATAGACTTATATACATGTATATATATAGGAAAAAACTTTAAAAATCTTCTCTGAAAACTACAAAAGTCAATTAAAGGTTTAATATTTTTTATTTACACTCAGCTTATGATCCTTTATCAAGTTGTTTGAATGGTGACCCTGGGGTCAAGTTTGGCCCCTCCCCAGGGGTCACATGTTTTACATAGAATTACATAGGGAAAAACTTTAAAAAAATAAATTCTTCTCTGAAGCTACAAGAGCCAGAGGTTTATTATGTTGTATTTACCATCAACTTATGGTCATTTACCAAGTTTGTTCAAATGTTGACCCTGGAGTCAAATTTGGAACTATCCCTGGTGTCACATGTTTTATATAGACTTATATAGGTACAAACTTAAAAAATCTTCTTCTCTGAAATCACAAGAGCCAACAGTTTAATATTTTGTATTTACACTCAGCTTATGGTCCTTTCCCAAGTTTGTTCAAATGGTGACCCTGTGGTCAAATTGAGTCCAGGAATGGGTCACATGTGAAAGTTGGTTTGAGTGAAAGTTTGATTTTTTTTAAAGCCAGCCAAACTTGAGCCAAATACATCCCTCCCCATATCTTGGTAATTGAAGACAGTTTATATAAAACTAGTTTGATATTGTCATATCTGACACACAATCCTTCTATTCCCACCCAACCCACCCCACCCCACCATGGACACCATAATTATAGCCAGTAGAGCAATACAGGCCCTCTTGGGCCTCTCGTTTAAAAAATTGTGGCATCCCGTTATTTTTTTTACATAAGTTGCATTTGTTCAATTATTAATATTAATTATAAGAATAGTATAAAGAAAATTGTTTTTGTGTATTATTAAATGTTGAAAATATTGCACCAATACCAATAATATATTTAAATGTATTTTTAAATAAGACAACACAATAAAACTCCAACTTTTATTTATTTATATGCAAGCAGGTTAGAGTCAAAATGATTCTGTTTCATTAAACAGTAATTTCAATGCTTGGTAAACCCTGCAAGATTGCCATGTGTCCCTTTAAGTTTGTACTGTTGAACCGATATTAGGTGATCGTGAATTGAATAGAATGTTGTTTAACGGCTGATCAACACAGTATAGGTTATTTAGAGCTCCCCTCCACCCAGAGAGAGGGGAAGGATACATAGGAATCTGGGAACCATGCCCTAGTCTTATTATCGAATAGATTCCTATGGTTCTTTAATGTGCTTGGAGGATAGACTGATACACGGGACCACCCGGTTTATGTCCCCATCCGACGGACGAGGCTAAGAACGGAGGGAGGGAAGGAAGAAAGGAAGGTAAGAAGGTAGGAAGGAATGAGATTTTACATTCCGTTAAACACATGTAGGCCATATTATGTAAACCCCCAGAGAATGGCCACGTTATTTATCCTTGAGCAAGTAATTAGTCCACATTGCTTAAGTACTGCTTCTGTCAGTGACGCCATCGAGAGTGATTAATATAAGTTGCAAGAACTTAAATGTTTCACAATCGATGTAAAAAAAAATATGTTTAAACTATATATCAAATCAGTTTGAAGTGTTTTCTAATCCTTTTCCTATTTTTTTAAATGAAAAGCGGGCCTCGATCCATCGTGCAGTTATGTGGTGTAAATCATGAATATGTACTTTAGTCTGAAAACAATGCCTTTTATTGCTTAATAAAATATAGGGTGACCCAATGTCAAAATGCTCGTGACATTTTATTGAAAAATAAAATGTTGGTCTTCCGTGTGCTCAGGATTAACCAGCCAGAAAGTGCATATTCTTTCTTGCAAGACAGACTGCATGTTTTAAAAGTGAAGTGAGGCTAGCTTCATCTGAAAAAAAAATGAAACTATTGTGATTTGTACTTTGTGTATCTATAGACTAGTTTCGCGTTCTCTTCTCTAATTATGATTTTTTTTCTGGTGATGCTTGGATATCTATTGTGAAGTCGCTTTGTGTGTGTAAAAATTTTATTCAATATTTAACACAAAAAAACAGAAAAAAACATTCAAGTTGTGGATATATATGCATGAAAAACTTTCCATTTACTTTGAACTAGGCATTTAACTGTCTTTATCACATGTCAACACACAAACTAGAATTTATTTCTTCTATGAAAAGGAGCTATAAACATTGATTTCTTTAAGCAGATGATACAATAATTAACTGTGAAAAAACTGTCTAACTGTTTGCTATGGTAATATTGTGAAAAGAACAATGTAGTAATATTGGGAAAAACAACAACTGTTAGTGTTTCTTAAATTATTGTTGTTATTGTGTGAAATTAGAACCAAGACAAGTTAAATTTGATGATGAAATATTATTTTAGTAACATAGTTTTAACACACAGTCACATATCCAGGATTTGAGAATTTGTTCTCCTAAAAATGATAAAAGTTTTCATCACTAGCAAAAGGTAAGTTTAAAATAGATGTGGTTCTTAAGATTTTATATTCTGTACGTATACAACCACAGTGGTGGTCTGGTGGTAGAGCATCCACCTAACATGTGGGAGGTCATGCAGGCGCGTATCCATGCATACGCAGGTACGCCAATGCATACAATTCATCAGCAAAAGTGAAAAAATAAAAGTTCCAAAAGTTCCAAATATGCAATAAAAACTGAAGGCTGAGAGGGGTATGGGCTAGTGTCAAACAAAATGCCATAACGCTGAAATATAGCTTGATTTTTCTTGGGGGAGGCCCCAAACCCCCACCCCACCACTCGCAGCATCGCTGCGATGCTGCTCATTTCGCAGCTACGCTTCTCATATCTGGGGTACATTTCAAAATGCTCCAGGTACGCCCCTGTCAATGGGTTCAATCCCCGGCCAAGTCACACCAACTTTGGGGTTTAAACAACTTCTAAGAACCCTACTTCCATTGTACATGATGAAGGGGAACAACCACTATATGGTATATCATATGCATTTCAAATTCTAAAAACACAATATGTCAGACTTTGAAAGATACTTTCAATCATTTTTTTATTTAATTTCAGTTTTAGGTAAGGCAGTATTAACTGAATGGCATCAAGTGAAAAAAAGTCTGCAAATTAATTTGGGCAATTCTAAACTTAGCTGTGAGATTGGACATAAAGCTTTTAGGTTTTTATATTATGTATCTATAATTTTATACATAGTATGTAATTAATGTATTTCCTCTAATAAAAAAAAATGAAAGATCTTCAAAATTCAATACATTTTTTCGATCTTTTGTATCCAAAAATCCCCTAAAAAATCAAAATTAATTCATTTTTTTTTTACATTTGATATTTCATATTGCATTAATCTGTTAATTTTATATTACATTTTATAAGAGCGCCGTCTTGGCTACTGTTAGGGGAAATACGGTATGTAAGCATTGTGTTTAACTTCGCTTTTAACAATCTTGTAGTCGTATCCTGCGGATGTCTACTTGTAGCAGTGAGCTCAGTGCTCAGCTTTGTAGTGCTGCCATGTATAGGAAAGAGGCTATGAAAAGAAATCTTCACCATATTTAACAAAACCGATGTCTTACGTTATATTTATAGACCAGGGCCCCACTTACGATTAGTCTCAAATTTTAAAACTGTTTACATTTTTGCACCTACGTATTCAATGAAGACAATTATGTGTGCATTATGTGCAGAAATATCAAATGTATAAGAAAATGAAATGAATTCGCATTCATTTTTGAATTGTAAATCAAAGTAAAGAGTTTAAGAAATTAAAAACTTACGATCAAAATTGTCGTAAGTTGTTTCATAAAACCGGGCCCAGGCTCTTCATGATTAAGTGACTGTTGAAGAAGTAACAGGTCACGAATAAATGCAGCCAGTTTTTGAAATTCTGAGGCATCTGATTAGTTTAAAACTAACTGGAATACCACACCGCACATGTATGGCATGATACCCAACCTGGGCCCGTATTCATACAGCAACTTGTGTGAAAATATGACTTAATATTAAGTCAAAAAAATTACATATTTTTAAATCTCCTAATTGACCTCTCAGGAACACTACACACCAGGGCTTTTTTTCTAAAAATTGTGAAGACTCCCTAGCCTGGATCATTTTGTGGGGGAAAAAGCGCGATAACTGTCTTATTTGTGGAATTTTTTTTGAAAGATTAATTGTTAAAAGCAATATTACTCAATACCTGCATACATTGTTTTTGTGGGAGGTGGACACTATAAAAAAAATGTACAAATATTCAGCATAATGTGTTACATTTTAGATAAACTTTCTAATGTTTTTTTTTTTTTTAAATTGTGAAAAAAATCAGCCACAGTTGTGAAAAAAAAAAGACCATTTTGAATTGTGAAGTAGCCGAATTTCAGCCCCTGTTATAGAAGGGAAAAAAAACCTGCACACCATCTATTTTAAGATAAATATTTAATTAACTGTATATTTTATTTATCCATAACCTTATTAGCAATATTAAGAAAATGTCTTAAATCTATAGAAAAAGGTGTTTAAAAAATTGATAAAATCTGACTTAAGTTAAGATTTAATGCTAAAAAGGTTTATGAATACGGACCCAGGTCACAATATTCTGTCATGGAGTCTGACAGTCCTAAAGCCAATCTAGTCTCATTCAAAATTGTGGTTTTCTTTATCATCATATGCTCATCATTGATGGCTACTTGGGGCAATGTGATGTTTTTACATGGAGCATTGTGGGAAATGTAAAGAATATCTTCTTGTCTGAAACAATATTTCAGAATTGGCCACAGTGTATGTTATTTTTTTTTTTGCCCTTTCAGATTATTTTATCCCTTTCATCTGTGCTGGTCATCCAATATGGCAGTAACTGTTGTAACTAAAACGAAATTTAAGGACATTTGAAACAACATTTTCTAAACTGCTTATTTAATTAATATTTAACTATAATAATAATAATAATAATAATAATAATAACTTTATTTCAAGAAGGTAACAATTATTAAGACATAGCATTTACACAAGTCTTTTTTACAATATGGCCATCTATAAATCAACAAAATATAACAATGTAAGCATATAATGCAAGATAAAACAATACATGCATCAATTTATAACTTCAACAAGACAGACACATTTTCATACTTTTGTAACATAAGGTTTTAATTCGAACCGGGATTTCACTCTTTCACTAAAAGAAATGATTTTAATTTACTCTTAAATGTAACTAAAGACAGCGAGGCTCGTATATCAAAAGGGATCATGTTCCAAACTACCATTCCTGAATAACCAAAAAAGTATGTTTAAGAATGTTTGTTCTAAGTGTTAAATGGGTAATATCCTTTCTAGCAACAGATCTTAAGTTATAATTTAAATCGGTAATGTAATCAGGTGTTAAATTAAACTATGCATTTGATGTTCAATAATGTTCCTAATATAGGTTAAATTACCATTGCTATAATGAAGTTTGTTCTTTTCCTTATCAGTAAATATTTACATAGAGCTACCGGTATAAGAGCTACCGGTATATGGGGAATTGAAAGAAGGTCTACTTCTTTCCACATTTTGATTAACCATATTTCCCTTAGTAGGAGTGACTCCCCTAAAAGAAGCAACACCACTTCAACATACTCCTAATACGAGATGCGAAGGATCAATATAGACATTTATGCTCGCAAAAAATTGGACTGGGAGGTGTCCCCCTCTAAGAGGTGGTGGGGGTTCAGAGGGCCTTTCCCTTTTTTTAACCTTTGGACCAAAATGGTGCTTGTACAAGCGATCCTCATCACGAATATAGACATTTTATGCTTGCAAAAAAGCTGTAACACCCAGCCCCACTCCGAATGTTTTTGCATTTTTCACTGCTTTTTAGGATTTTTATTCTTTTAGTTTATTTTTCCAAGTTACTCTTGGGAGGAAGGAAGTATATGCCACCAGTGATTTTTTTTGTCTGTTTTTATAGCCGTTATTGGGCTATATTCCCAAAGCCAAAACATATCTTTTTTCCCAATTATGAGACATAAATTCCCAATTGAAAGGAAAAAAATGAAAATTTAAAGAAAAGGAAAAAAGGAAGCCTTCAAGAGTGACAAGTACTGAGAATGAAACTCTTTAAATGCCTCTATTGACCTTAGTGCACTGAATACAGTATTAAAAGTACAATTATTAAATGTATTTTCTCTAATTTTATGAAAACTCACTCTAAAATTCCCAATTGTTACGGTGTGGGCTATGTACCCAAAGTATAGAAAAAAACACGCCCCTGGAGTATGCTTTCTGATTCGCCACGCAGTACGGGTTATCTCGATCAAAGTGACTTTCAGGTGAAAGTAAATAGTCAATATTCAAATGTAAAGACACTGATATGCCCTTACCGGAGTGCTAGATTAACAGTGGATGAACAAATATTTGAACTTTCCTGAACTTTTAAAAGATATATGAATACTATATAGTTAACTATTGCCAATTGTACTGATTACACTTTCTATTTTTTGAAATCGATTCACAGCAGGTGGGGATGCAGGAGTTTCTGCAATTGGGCTGCTGATATAGACACTAAGATTGATTGAAATCCGGAAATTCACAACCCCGCAGAATATGTCGGAGCTTTATCCACATTGTTCCATTAGATGGAGCATTAATTAAATCAACGTGGCAGTCCCAATGTATTGGAGTCGATCATCACGCAGGAATGTAAAAAAAAATTAATTGGATTATAGTCGCATGAACAGCTAAGGTCATATGGCAACTTTCCTGCTTCCATTGGTGGAGGAAGACACATCTACCACCTGGGTAGAACCATCGACGTTCCGCAAGCCAGCTAGATAGCTTTTTCACATAAAGATTCCTGGTCCCATGAGGTCTTGAACCCACAGCGGTGAGAGGCAAGTGATTTCAAGTCAGAGACTTGAACCACTCGGCCATGAATGCCCCTGAATGTAAAAGAACTGGAGGAATGAATTAGTCAGGGTAGTGTCATCCATATTCCTCTGTGTCCTTAAAGTAGCTATCCCACCAACCACATCCAAATTTTACAAAATATGTACACCGTTTCTAAACCTTCTGACGAGGTATTATATATACCTTACATATTTCATGTATTTTGAGAATCCAAACTCTATAGACGCAATATAAACGTCATTACCCAGCCAGGCCTACACCTTAAAAACTGAATCATCGAATTAAGTGTTACCAACGCATAATCCATTTTACGCATATTCAATAACGGGTTTCTTAATAACCTGTCAACAAACATATACTTTTAATCAGCACATATACATTAGTACTACAATATCCCAGTGATATGACGTAGATATGACATGAAAATTAATAAAACTATTTGTTAAATGTGGGTTGTATTGGAAATGAATAAGAACAATTGAAAGAAAATGTCGGTACATCATTATGCTCAACACACATGAATTTTAGAGTATCGAGATATTCAAACAAATTAATGTTACTTTTAGAACAATGACCTGTCAATCTTTTATGAGTTATATCTGTTCTATTATTAAACAATACAATTTCGGAATAATCAAAGAACGATTCATTTTAGACCCATTCTGGAGGCAAATTAATCTCTTTAAAGTTTTATAAAAATTCAGATTTTAGCTTTGCGTATACCCCACAGCTACTCCCCACCCACAGTCTGGGGCTGTTTCCCCGACTTTAGGTACGCAGTATTCAGGGCAAATTTAGAGAGTATTCAGTACCCATGGCCCGGGTTAAAATAGTATTTAGTACTTTGGTTATCCATGTTAAATAGTATTCAGTACTCGGGTCTAAAATGAAGGAGTAATCACTACTCAGCTCTAAATTAGAGAGTATTCAGTACTCAGGTGGGGGGTGGGAGGGAGCGGGGTGAAACACCCACACAGTCTCCTCTTTATTCATACCTGGTGGGGGGTGGGAGGGAGCGGGGTGAAACACCCACACAGTCTCCTCTTTATTCATACCTGGTGGGGGGTGGGAGGGAGCGGGGTGAAACACCCACACAGTCTCCTCTTTATTCATACCTGGTGGGGGGTGGGAGGGAGCGGGGTGAAACACCCACACAGTCTCCTCTTTATTCATACCTGGTGGGGGGTGGGAGGGAGCGGGGTGAAACACCCACACAGTCTCCTCTTTATTCATACCTGGTGGGGGGTGGGAGGGAGCGGGGTGAAACACCCACACAGTCTCCTCTTTATTCATACCTGGTGGGGGGTGGGAGGGAGCGGGGTGAAACACCCACACAGTCTCCTCTTTATTCATACCTGGTGGGGGGTGGGAGGGAGCGGGGTGAAACACCCACACAGTCTCCTCTTTATTCATACCTGGTGGGGGGTGGGAGGGAGCGGGGTGAAACACCCACACAGTCTCCTCTTTATTCATACCTGGTGGGGGGTGGGAGGGAGCGGGGTGAAACACCCACACAGTCTCCTCTTTATTCATACCTGGTGGGGGGGTGGGAGGGAGCGGGGTGAAACACCCACACAGTCTCCTCTTTATTCATACCTGGTGGGGGGTGGGATGGAGCGGGGTGAAACACCCACACAGTCTCCTCTTTATTCATACCTGGTGGGGGGTGGGAGGGAGCGGGGTGAAATACCCACACAGTCTCCTCTTTATTCATACCTGGTGGGGGGTGGGAGGGAGCGGGGTGAAACACCCACACAGTCTCCTCTTTATTCATACCTGGTGGGGGGTGGGAGGGAGCGGGGTGAAACACCCACACAGTCTCCTCTTTATTCATACCTGGTGGGGGGTGGGAGGGAGCGGGGTGAAACACCCACACAGTCTCCTCTTTATTCATACCTGGTGGGGGGGTGGGAGGGAGTCTCCTCTTTATTCATACCTGGTGGGGGGTGGGAGGGAGTCTCCTCTTTATTCATACCTGGTGGGGGGTGGGAGGGAGCGGGGTGAAACACCCACACAGTCTCCTCTTTATTCATACCTGGTGGGGGGTGGGAGGGAGTCTCCTCTTTATTCATACCTGGTGGGGGGTGGGAGGGAGTCTCCTCTTTATTCATACCTGGTGGGGGGTGGGAGGGAGCGGGGTGAAACACCCACACAGTCTCCTCTTTATTCATACCTGGTGGGGGGTGGGAGGGAGTCTCCTCTTTATTCATACCTGGTGGGGGGTGGGAGGGAGCGGGGTGAAACACCCACACAGTCCCCTCTTTATTCATACCTGGTGGGGGGTGGGAGGGAGTTTCCTCTTTATTCATACCTGGTGGGGGGTGGGAGGGAGCGGGGTGAAACACCCACACAGTCTCCTCTTTATTCATACCTGGTGGGGGGTGGGAGGGAGTCTCCTCTTTATTCATACCTGGTGGGGGGTGGGAGGGAGCGGGGTGAAACACCCACACAGTCTCCTCTTTATTCATACCTGGTGGGGGGTGGGAGGGAGCGGGGTGAAACACCCACACAGTCTCCTCTTTATTCATACCTGGTGGGGGGTGGGAGGGAGCGGGGTGAAACACCCACACAGTCTCCTCTTTATTCATACCTGGTGGGGGGTGGGAGGGAGCGGGGACACACAGTCTCCTCTTTATTCATACCTGGTGGGGGGTGGGAGGGAGCGGGGACACACAGTCTCCACTTTATTCATACCTGGTGGGGGGTGGGAGGGAGCGGGGACACACAGTCTCCTCTTTATTCATACCTGGTGGGGGGTGGGAGGGAGCGGGGACACACAGTCTCCTCTTTATTCATACCTGGTGGGGGGTGGGAGGGAGCGGGGACACACAGTCTCCTCTTTATTCATACCTGGTGGGGGGTGGGAGGGAGTCTCCTCTTTATTCATACCTGGTGGGGGGTGGGAGGGAGTCTCCTCTTTATTCATACCTGGTGGGGGGTGGGAGGGAGTCTCCTCTTTATTCATACCTGGTGGGGGGTGGGAGGGAGTCTCCTCTTTATTCATACCTGGTGGGGGATGGGAGGGAGTCTCCTCTTTATTCATACCTGGTGGGGGGTGGGAGGGAGTCTCCTCTTTATTCATACCTGGTGGGGGGTGGGAGGGAGTCTCCTCTTTATTCATACCTGGTGCCGATTCTAATTCCTCTCAAAATTTGTGAGAGCTTAAAATGGAAACTGAAATGTTACAAAAATCTTTTTGTATAGCCCATTATCTATAAGCCCCCTTTTACGATCAAAAATAATCAACATATTTTTAATCGGTAGGAATTACATATAAAACCCGAGTCTTCCCTCGCGTATATCTGCATTTGCCTATACCCGTCTCAGTGATCATACCATTTTATCTAGCTCGGTAAAGTTTATAGCTTAATTCTTTAAACCCTATTACCGGATACCCCAGTTTCTATCTTGTAAAACACCGACATTGCTGAATCAATAAGGAAGACCGGGAAAGTTTGGTTTATCATCAATTACTCTTGAGTACCCGATATATTGCGCTGTCATTTTTCTGCATTAAAAGCGTAATCGATCGAATCGTCTGCAGTGTTTACAGTTTTATTGCGGGGTTTAAATCTTCCAATTAAATTAAATAAATTGGGTACTTGTAAATTACTGTACTTTATAATTTGTTTGATTGAATGTTACATTCTTCTTTTCCAAATGAAAGTGACAGAAATAGAGTTGTGAAGTACAGTATATTTTAATATGGATTATTTTGGATTATATAATATGTGAAGTGGATATGCTTTTAAGCAAGAGGTGAGTTAGAAATTAAAAGCCGTTCATTATATTTTTTTTGATTATTCATTTTGCAAACCCTCCTTATTGATAAATCAGAATTGTGAATTATTATTTTTTGTTGTAGGCAATTTAGACTTTTTTTTAACTCCTAAAGTACTTGAAAGAAACATTTCAAATAAAAAATTCCATTCTTATTTGATTTTGATCATTATCCAATTAATGCATTGGTCTGCCATATCATTCACATATCAAATTTGAAAACATTTGAAAATGAATGAGTGAAACACAGGTATATGTTGATCTCTATTAATGAAAACAACAGCTTATTATTGTTTCTTAATCACATAACTAAAGCCATGACTTATTTCTAGTAAATACAAATGCGGACCGTATCACTGTCTCCGTAAATAGTGCAGTAAAACATTTACTCCCAATTTTTTGCATGGTAATAATATCATACGATATGTTCAGACACCTTATTTGAAATCTTACTCTATAAAATAACATTAAATTTAGTTTAAGGTGTCGCATTATTTGTAGGATGAACATGTTACAACCACGTAATGTACCTGACGTCAAGAAACAACAAAATGGCGTCATGATTTCTCTTACAAATTTGCCATACCCAAGGTATATTGACAACATTAAAGTGAAACTATCTCATAGTGGGTGTGTTATGTGATAAATAGAATCCTACATTCGTGACTGTGTATCATTGACTTTAATAAACTTGGATAAAAAGATAGGATACTCAGCAGAGCCTCATATCCTATCATTTTATCCAACTCGTTTAGTAAAATCAATAATACACAGTCACTCATGTATATAAAGGAAAGTAAAAAAGAAAAATAGCTGCTGTTTTCATTGATAGAGATATAATAATTATTACAGTAAAAACACTAAGGAGCTGATGTCTCAAATGAATTATTCAATTTTTAATTATAACGCTGAAAGAAAATAACTAACAACCTAGAATTTATAACAAGAGTACAGCCTAAGCGTTGCATATAATACCAGGCACGTGGCTACACATTGTCCCCAGAAATCAAAAACATGAAAATGTCAAAAATGCAATAAAAACTGAGTGGGGTAGAGGGTGGAGGGTATGGTCAGCTCATACCAATTTTTACTCGTGGTCTTTTCAGAAAATAAAAGTCGAACTGTTTTCGCTCGCGGTCTTTCGGAACCAAACACACCATGATTGTGCAAAATTTCAAAAGATTTACAGAAAGCAGATATTCATAGTATTATATACTGAAAGGAAAAAGAAATGCAGAGTACGTATTTCCGCTATATATTGCATATACTGCACACTTAATTCCATATATATTCCAAGGAAATCCCAAGATGTTTTGTAAAAAAAAAAAAGTGCAGTTAGTTAGAGAAAGGACACAACTGTGATGTTGTAGACGTTTTAATCACAGTACACGTTGTAACATGAAATTCATAAATGCTGAAGTTTCTCTTTGAAAAATTGAGCCAGTTCAGTACTGTATTTAATGTTAAGTGATTGCAACATTTAAAGCCTAAGTTTGCTCACCTGCTTGAGCCAAATGCGCATTCTGACGATAATGAAACTTTAAGGGGGTAACCATTGGTGTGTTCAATGCTGTTTAAACCTTCTTTCTAAAAGGACAGGCCTAATGTCGCCCTGTACCATTCGATTAGCAGTAGCATATTAAACATACAATATATAGCGGAAATACGCACCCTGCGTTTCTTTTTCTTTTCAGTATATGTTATTTTGTTCTGTTCTGATGTTTTTGTTTGTGAAATCGCAGATTAAAAAAGCTTGAATATTGTTTGCTGCTTAAAATACTGTCGGAATGCAGGATTTGGCTTCCTGCTTAAAATACCGTCAGAATGCAGGATTTGGCTTCCTGCTTAAAATACCGTCAGAATGCAGGATTTGGCTTCCTGCTTAAAATACCGTCAGAATGCAGGATTTGGCTTCCTGCTTAAAATACTGCTTAAAATACCGTCAGAATGCAGGATTTGGCTTCCTGCTTAAAATACCGTCAGAATGCAGGATTTGGCTACCTGCTTAAAATACCGTCAGAATGCAGGATTTGGCTTCCTGCTTAAAATACCGTCAGAATGCAGGATTTGGCTTCCTGCTTAAAATACCTTCAGAATGCAGGATTTGGCTTCCTGCTTAAAATACCGTCAGAATGCAGGATTTGGCTTCCTGCTTAAAATACCGTCAGAATGCAGGATTTGGCTTCCTGCTTAAAATACCTTCAGAATGCAGGATTTGGCTTCCTTCTTAAAATACCGTCAGAATGCAGGATTTGGCTTCCTGCTTAAAATACCGTCAGAATGCAGGTTTTGGCTTCCTCCTAAAAAATTAAATCAGGGGAGGGCATGCCCCCGGACCGCCCTAGACGTTGTGCCTAACACTGATTTAGGCACAGCTGCACGCCCCTGAATGCATGCCCATCTTTTCATTGTTGTAGACCTAATACTTTGAAAGTTATTAGCCATAATCATTCACTTGTAAAAGGCAAGGTTAAGCAGAGCTCTAGATAAGCTCAGTTTTTGAGTATTTTACTCATACTTTTTTTTACAAAACCCCTCATTTTTTTTAAAATTGTGAGTACCATTACTCACCGACTTACACTACAAAAACTCATGACTTTTAAAGATCGTGAGTATTATATTTGTATGTATTGTCCTAGAGAACAGCTTATTCCATATTTACATGATGAAAATTGTTCCAGGCATGTGTCTTATATTAAGGTCATACAGTATTTCCTTCGTTTTAATTAACTTCCATTTAATCAGAATAGTTGTTTATTTTAAATGTATTAATTCATATCCATTTTGAAAGCATAAACTATTTAAAGCAACAGTAACTCTGAATGAGTTCCTTTTTACACATTCATTTTGAATCTGATGAGTAAATACTCATTGCAGTCAAAACTAATAATCATCTCATAACACGTCATATCCCGTAACACATTTTTATTACTTGCATTCCTCAAACGGTTTTGAATGGGTCGTTCCAAAACTTCATATACACATAACAACTGATGACCTTGTGTCCCTCGATCTACATCACCCATTGTTGATTGCCTTATTTTTTTATTACTGAATTATGGCTGTTTGTTTGACTTAGAATTTAAGCGGGGGTATTCGTCACCTTCAGTGATATTTCTAGTTGGATCATGCTAAAGAAGTTTACAGCATTCCGTTTTGTACACATATATTGTCCAGAATCACTTAAAAAAAGGCAAGGTTAAAGTATCGGGTTAAACCTTTTTCAAAGGGTTTAAATAATTCGAAAAATATGAATCGGAGAGTTATGGGTCTTTCATTTTCTCATGCTAAAGATTTGCACAAAGTTCCATTGTTGTAAACCTTATACTTTGGAATTTAATTATTGGCAAGGTTAAGTTGCATGATCAGCCTTTTACAAAGGGAAAAAATAAAAAATAAAAATTTAAAGAGAAATCATTTAAAAAATATGAATCAGAGAATTATGAGCCTTTATAAGATACTTTGAAAGTTATTAGCCACAATCATTTGTGAAAGGCAAGCTTGATTAAGTTCCAGGTTAGACCTTGGTTCAAAGGGAAATAATTTAAACAAATATGAGTCAGTTATTTATGGGCCTTTATCAGATGTATTTATCAGATATGCTGAAGATGTGTACGAAGTTTCATTGTTGTAGACCTTATATTTCGAATTTGTTAAGCCACAGTCACTTGTTAAAGGCAGGGTTAAGTTCCAGGTTAAATCTTTTTTCAAAGGGGAATAATTAAAAAAATATGAATCAGGGAGTTATAGGTCTTTATCGTAATATCGTGACGTCTATCGTTTAGTTCATAACATTTGGCTACTGTGCTATCTTTATCTTGCACACTAGGCGAGATAGCACAGTAGAGGAAGGGATATGTTATAGATTTTCTCAAACTGGGAAATTTCTATAATTCATCACAGAATATATAATATATATCTCTTAACCTCCTAACCTCTAATCCTAAGATTTGCATATGAAAAGAGAAAGTAAAAAATCTATATTTAATAGTTTTAAATGTTTATATATACCATTGCCTGCATAAGAAACAGTTATGGTCAAAATTTAATCAATGATTTTAACTCAAATCTTTTCTGTTCTTTTGTTTTAGGTGAAACTGATATCCCATTAATAAACGGACTTTTGACGAGTCACTGCATTTGACATTCATTGTAGTTTCTCTAGGTTTAAATTTGTTTTGTTTTGATTATTTAAAAGAGACAATGTTTGTGTTATGCTAATATTTGTGGTATGGGGGGATTTTTTTTTAATTAATTGAAAATTCTGTACTGTAGCGGAATTAATATAAAAACAAGACATATTTCAATATATGTATATATGTTTTTATGGATACATGTGGAAACTTCAAATTAAGGATTTATTTGTATCTTGTTTATCTTGTTGCTGTCATGAAAGAATAAGAAAATAAAAACAACAACTTCACTTTAAGTTGGATATTACCTGTGAACCATATAAATGATTGAGAAAATGTAATGTATTCATTTCTTTGTTTCCTTTATTGACATGCGTAAAATTGCACTGAAGTCTGACAGGTATAAGCATTGTTATTATACCTCAGGTGTAACCCCAATTTTAACCCTTAAAGAGGCACTACCTATATCTACGCGATTTTTAATGTTAAATATTAAATACTCAATATTACTGCATTTATATGTATACAAAGCTATTTTATGAGTATTCTAAGAAGAAACATGGTTCGTATTCTAGTTCTGTAAATTATTAATTATGATCAAAACAATATCTTGAATAAAATGCTGCCCAGCCGTTTATTCCTGCCGGAGAACTACGAGTTTTTACGATTTTCTCGGACATGCGCAATGCGATTACAAACTATTCGGCGCAGTTCCGATAGCAAACGAATCAATCGGAACTCTTCGGTAATCAGACGAGCTAGTTCCGATTGTAAACGAATAAGATCGGAAAATCTCCGCAATCGGCTTGTCTAAAACAATTACGAATACAATTTCAAAAATCCGATCTTTTCAATCCTGTTTTCCCCCTGCAAAACGCATATTACATTGGGTGAACTTATTGCCATTTACCTTTTTCATAGTCCTCTTTATGATTAAGTAAAGTTTATATCAATTGGTGGACAAAAAGATATAGGTAGAGCCTCTTAACCCGCCACATACACTGAAAGAAATAAGTTTAGCACATAAATAACATGGTAATTAAATCCCATTGAGCAGATTCAAGTCTATGTGCTTCAGGCCCCTTTATAACAATATAATTAACATAATTAACACATATATGCAGGACATTATTTTTAAACAATATCTAGGAAAAAGTAGCAACATGTTTTAATTTACCTGCTTTACAGAAATTATAATTTCGTTCTTATTTCAATATAAAGGGAGATAATTTTAAAATTTAAATCTTTGGTTCGTAATTTCATTATAATGACAAGGTTAATTTCAATATTTTTTACGTTTTTTATCACTCGAAACCCAGAATAGTTATTTAATAAAGTTTAACCCTGTTCTTGATAATATTCTTATTTTTAATGTGAAAAATGTTGTTTTATATAAATGGGAGATAACTCTGATACTTACTTTGAATCACACATAATAAGTGAAAAACAATAACATCTTCTGACATGCCAAAGTTATCAAATGCGTCACATTATAAAATAAACATTCAGTTTCTTTAAGCTTATTAAAGATATGCAAAAGACCGTGCTAAACTTATTTCTTTCAGTATACATAATGGACTGTTCTTTCTTTGAATTGTGACAAAGGGGTGTTTTGGGGGGAAATGACTGATCAGCAGCCAGACATTGTAAACCATGATCAGCCTGCAAAGGCTGTTGTAGTCATGCTTATCGGGTTAAAGGTTAAGATAGTGTTTCGTATTGAACCATTTGAAGCCTTTAATAATATACACTCAAGAGATATGAAAACGCAACACGGAAATAAAAAAGTTTTGGACCATGGCAGTGTTCGAACCCATACAATGATCGCTGAACCTTGACATTCGACCATAAGCCTTATTATCTCAGTTGATGATTCACAATAGATCAACAATCAACAATAATTATCGTTTACAATGAAAGTTTGCGAAAAAATAATAATCGTTTTATTGGTTACTCAAATGTGTCCGTAACTGTTACTTTTAATGGACTTTGCAACATTTTTTACAGACCTTTTGTGTGTTCGGGATATTTTTTTAAAATCAAATCTTGTTTAAAATTTAAAGTTTCTGGTACCAAATTAACCGGGTAGGGTAGACCTTGGTTACTAAAAAAGATACTTTTTATATGACTTTATTTACCCTGGTCCAAAACTTTTTTTACCGAGTATATATACTGCACACTTAATTCCACATAATATTCCAAAGAAATCCCAAGATGTTTTGTAAAAAAAAGTTGCAGTTAATTAGAGAAATGACACAACTGTGATGTTGTAGATGTTTTAATCACACTACACTTTGTAACAAGAACTTCATAAATGTTGAAGTTGCTCTTTGAAAGACTAAGCCAGTTCAGTACTGTATTTAATGTAAAGAGTTTGCATCCTAAGTTTGCTCACTATATTGCTTGAGCCAAACGCGTACACTGTCAATAATGAAACTTTGAAGGAATACTAATAGCTGTGTTTTGTCTTGTTTTAGTCTTTTTTTCCCAAAGGAAAGGTCTAACGTAGCCATGTACCATTCGATTAACAGCAGCATATTACACATACAATATATAGTGGAAATTCACGTGTTGCGTTTTCATATCTCTTGAGTATATATATTTAATAGTCATCATGTTGCGTTTTCATATCTCTTGAGTATATATATTTAATAGTCATCATGTTGCGTTTTCATATCTCTTGAGTATATATATTTAATAGTCATCATGTTGAGTTTTCATCCAAAATTATACCCTGATAAAATTCATTTTGTCATAATTTCTATAACGTACAACAATAAAAAAAATACCAAAACAGTTAAATTCAATATTATAAAAGTTTATACATAAATCTACTTAATTTCTAGCTAAGGTCAAATTTATTTTCATTATTTTTTTTTTCAAAATTCATTTTGTCATAATTTCTATAACGTACAACAATAAAAAAAATACCAAAACAGTTAAATTCAATATTATAAAAGTTTATACATAAATCTACTTAATTTCTAGCTAAGGTCAAATTTATTTTCATTATTTTAATTTCTAGCTAAGGTCAAATTTATTTTCATTATTTTTTCATATCTCTTGAGTATATATATTTAATAGTCATCATGTTGCGTTTTCATATCTCTTGAGTATATATATTTAATAGTCATCATGTTGAGTTTTCATCCAAAATTATACCCTGATAAAATTCATTTTGTCATAATTTCTATAACGTACAACAATAAAAAAAATACCAAAACAGTTAAATTCAATATTATAAAAGTTTATACATAAATCTACTTAATTTCTAGCTAAGGTCAAATTTATTTTCATTATTTTTTTTTTAGGTCGGAGAGAGCAAATGGAAATACGGTAACTGATCCGATATACAAATAACCAAAGACTTAATTTTTGTGAAAAGTTTTGATTGATTTAGAGTATTTTTGAATTAAATACTTAAAAAGACAATTAAGTTAACTCAAATTTATACTAGAACATTGTATATGCTCTGAGAAACTACTTGATAGATACAACAATATAGAATTGCTTTTTTTTTTTTTTCATCGATTATAATAAGTTTTAAGACACTTTTATAAAGATTGGCCAATTGATATTGAATGCGAAATGAAAGATTGCAGAAATGTTAAGAGTGACATTATGGTTGTATAGGAAGGTAGTTTTCAGCGTTTATTTATGTATAATACTTAACATTTTCAGTTGAATGATACTGTAGTAGTATACGGCAGATTTATTTCCAATCCACTGAATCGACGGAAAAACGTACAGTTACAAAATATTGAATTTGAATAGGAACTTCAAGGTGCTTTGGTTACAAATTGGATTAGGAGTTTTAATGATGGAGTTTATGCATTTATTATTCTTCACAATCTAAGTACACATTAGCGCATTCATAGTGATGATTCATTGGATGTTACTTTACTAAAAGATTTGAAAAGATCTAAAGAAGGAGTAACAAACAAAAATTATCGTTTTTCTATTTCTCAACATTTGTTGAGTTCAGTTGAATTGGGGTTTTACAGCGCACCAACAAAAAATGGTTATACATGTATATGGCGCCAACAGGAATGAACTTCCCAGGCGTCAGCATTTGTAACACGTACAACTTATAGATAATTATAATGTACAGTTATACAAATTTAATTTATAAAGCATTTCGTAAGTTTAGTGCCAAAAGGTTTATTATAATGTTTATTATTTGTTAGGCCAAAAAATAAATAAAAAATGTGTTTCATGTTAGGCTTAAAAGAAAAAAGTGTTTGTTACCGCTAACACGACCGACCCTATTATTTAGCCACCGACCCTAACTTTTTTTATTGCAAAAAGAAATTTAAAAAAAAATAAAAAATAATAAGAATAAGTTGAACCTCTGAACCAACTGAACCAAGGTTTCTTATGGAGATTAAAAAATACAAAAATATTCCTCCAGTGAAATTTGAACCCACGACCCCTGTGGTTTCCAGTGTACGTTACCAAATATTGAAAAAGGGCCATAACCATGTATAAAAATAAAAAAATAAAAAAGTTTTGCCTACCTACCTACCCTATTTTTAGCTCTACTGATCAGAGATCAGCAGAGCTTATGCCGTGGTGCGGCGTCCGTCGTCCGTCTGTCTGTCCGTCCGTCTGTCCGTCCGTCTGTCCGTTCGTCCGTTAACTTTTATTTGTAGCGACTACTCCTCTGAAACTACTGGATGGATATTCATAAAACTTTACAAAAATGTTGCCCATGAAGTCTAGTTGATCCTAGCAAAAATTCATGTTGATGTGAAATCCAAGATGGCCGCCAAAGCTAAAAATAGATTTTTTAAATACAAGTTTGTAGCGACTACTTCTTGAAAACTATAAGTGATATTGATATGGGACTTTTTCTAAAATGAACAGCATGACATGATGTTGGTCCTTGTCGAAAATCGTTTTGATTTGACGTTAAACATGGCTGCCAGCGGCCATCTTTGTTTACATAGAGTTATATAATGAAAACTTGTAGCGACTACTCCTCTGAAACTACTTGACGGATTTTCATGAAACTTCACAGGAATGTTGCTCTTGATGTCTAATTGATCCTAGCAAAATTTCAGGTCGGCCGGAAATTCAAGATGGCCGCCACGGCTAAAAATAATTTTTCAAAATACAAGTTTGTAGCGACTACTTCTTGAAAACTATAAGTGATATTGATATGGGACTTTTTCTAAAATGATCAGCATGACATGATGTTGGTCCTTATCAAAAATTGTTTTGATTCGACGTTAAACGTGGCTGCCAGCGGCCATCTTTGTTTACATAGAGTCATATAGTAAAAACTTGTAGCGACTATTCCTCTAAAACTACTTGGCGGATTTTCATGAAACTTTACAGGAATGTTGCTCTTAATGTCTAATTGATCCTAGCAAAATTTCAGATCGGCCAGAAATTAAAGATGGCTGCCACAGTTAAAAATAGATTTTTAAAAAATAAGTTTGTAGCGACTACTTCTTGAAAACTATAAGTGATATTGATATGGGACTTTTTCTAAAATGATCAGCATGACATGATGGTTATCCGAGTCGAACATTATGTTGATTCGACATTAAACATGGCTGCCAGTGGCCATCTTTGTTTACATAGAGTTATATAATGAAAACTTGTAGCGACTACTCCTCTGAAACTACTTGACGGATTTTCATGAAACTTCACAGAAATGTTGCTCTTGATGTCTTATTGATCCTAGCAAAATTTCAGATCGGCCGGAAATTCAAGATGGCCGCCATGGCTAAAAATAGATTTTCATGCAAGTTTGTAGCGACTACTTCTTGAAAACTATAAGTGATATTGATATGGGACTTTTTCTAAAATGATCAGCATGACATGATGTTGGTCCTTATCAAAAATCGTTTTGATTCGACGTTAAACGTGGCTGCCAGCGGCAATCTTTGTTTACATAGAGTTATATAGTAAAAACTTGTAGCGACTACTCCTCTGAAACTACTTGACGGATTTTCATGAAACTTTACAGGAATGTTGCTCTTAATGTCTAATTGATCCTAGCAAAATTTCAGATCGGCCAGAAATTCAAGATGGCTGCCACAGTTAAAAATAGATTTTTAAAAAATAAGTTTGTAGCGACTACTTCTTGAAAACTATTAAGTGATATTGATATGGGACTTTTTCTAAAATGATCAGCATGACATGATGGTTATCCGAGTCGAACATTATTTTGATTCGACATTAAACATGGCTGCCAGTGGCCATCTTTGTTTACATAGAGTTATATAATGAAAACTTGTAGCGACTTCTCCTCTGAAACTACTTGACGGATTTTCATGAACTTCACAGGAATGTTGCTCTTGATGTCTAATTGATCCTAGCAAAATTTCAGGTCGGCCGGAAATTCAAGATGGCCGCCACGGCTAAAAATAAATTTTCAAAAAACAAGTTTGTAGCGACTACTTCCTGAAATCAAAATCAATCAGTAGAGCTTCAAGGTCATTGACCTCTTGTTATTTGATGCCGTTTAAGCGGAAACAAACTTTTTTTTTTTGCCTTATATTAATAAAAAATTGGTACTTAGGTAAGCCTGAACCACAGATGTTTTTGTTTTTTTTGCCTAAGACATTTATTAATGAAGTGGAAATGGCGTTTTGGGAGCATAAACTAATATTAAATTTATTATACAACATGGAAAACCATTTTCATAAACAATAATAACACCGGATTTAACATAAAGCGCCTGTGAAATGCCTTAGAAACTATAGCACTGACATATTTATACATCATGAATTTATTTGCATTAAGATTGCCACCTTTTAATGATTGTTCAAGATTTCCTGCAGTCTCTTTAATGCTTTCAAGAAGAAAATAGGAAATCCATACATCTGCAGATTATTGGCAGAAATATCAATTAATAGCTCGGTAAACTTTCATTCTCTTTCAAGTGCTTCACTTCAGTGTTTGGAATACAAAGTGTATGTTCATGGATTCCTTTAAAATATTATTTACAAACTAGAATTAAGGTATTGCTGATGGCTGAACATTTCAACAAGGAAACATTCTCCAATCAGATTTATAATGTTTATGAGTTGTTGATAAACTACCGGTATGTTTGTTCATGAAATTCATTACAAATATCACATAGAACTTGAAAGGAAAGTATGACTGAACATTATAACTCACTGCTATATAATAGGCATTGATTCAGTGAAATTGATCCAGTATATGAGTATTGATTCAGTGAAATGAAGTTTTAAAGTGAGTGGATTATTTGGTGTGTCACGGATTTCTTGAAAATGCACATTGGATTATTATATTAAGACTTGTGCAGAGTATTGATCAATTCACATTTTTTTCACAAGTTTTGTATTTATGGTTCAAACTATGCAGCGTATTTCCCCTAACACTAGTGCCCAGATGCAAAATGCTAAGATCGAGTATGTGCTCTTATAAAATGTAAAAAACAAACTCTTTTTTCCTTTTTTTAATAAATATAATTATATTGAATTTTGATATTTTTTTTAAAGCTCGGGGTGGGGGGCGCTACTATTAGGGGAGGCGCTCTTATCTTATTACGGGAAATATGGAAGCACTGACTAGATAAAAGTGTAAACTTACTAAACTGAACGTTTCATGTAAAAATATTGATTGAATGATTGAATGGTGTTTTACGGCGCGTCGACACATAAATAGGTCATATTGTGCGCAAAAAATGTAAAAATATGCAGATTTATTAATTTTGATTTAATGTACATGTAGTTATAAGTCTAATTTCTTGATAACGTTGGAAAATAACAATAAAAACCCTATTATATTTAATTAAAGCTTAAAATGTTGGATTTTAGTTGAATTGGGGTTTTACGGTGAAGCAACACAAAAAGGTTCTATGGCACCAACAGGAATGAACATTTCACATTCACTCCGGTTTATTTTTTAAAGTGTCGCTCACGGTGCTTTTAAATTTAATATCTTCTGATACATTATTTTGATCACTTAATTTTGAAGAAACATTTGACTCTTTGTTATTTCACACGATGGATTTGAATTTCAACTCTCGGATGATGGTGGATTTTAATTCGGTGTGAGCATCACGTGATTATAATCGAACAAAACATTGGGATATATTGTGAAAACAAAATTCGAGTTTCTTGGAGTTGACTTTGAAAGAAATGAAAATGGGAACTCAACATTTCCGGACGATTGAGATATACAACACTCATGGAAAGCTTTTGTTAGAGTATGAAATACAGTAAGTGAACAATGTATTCCAGTATTCTGTCCTTTATGAGGGTCTGTCACTCCACCCCTCTCCCCCTGGCATCCAGAATACTCTGTAAAATAGACCTGAGCACTGGTGGTCGATTGAGATATACAACACTCATGAAAAGCTTTTGTTAGAGTATGAAATATACAGTAAGTGAACAATGTATTCCAGTATTCTGTCCTTTATGAGGGTCTGTCACTCCACCCCTCTCCCCCTGGTGTCCAGAATACTCTGTAAAATAGACTTGTCAGCACTGGTGGTCGATTGAGATATGCAACACTCATGGAAAGCTTTTGTTAGAATATGAAATATACAGTAAGTGCATGAACAAAGTAGTCCAGTATTTGTCCTGAATACATGAATATGAGGGTCTGTCATCTCATCCACCCTCCTCCTGGCGTCCGGGAATATTCTCTCATTAAAATGGCCCAAATCCAGCATACCATTGGGGTGAAATCTTCCTTTGTAATATTGATGCAATGAATGACTGAATGAATGGTGTTTTCGGCACGTTGACACATAAATAGGTCATATTCAATCGCGGTACAAAAAAAGCAAATCCACTTTGTGGGTTTGAACTCGCAGCCCAAACTCGCAGTAAAAATAAGTGTGCGTGAGCGTAAAGTTGTCGGAACTCGCTCCCGTCTGAGCTAAGCGGGCTTTACTTATTACGCAATACATACTATGGTGTAAACCTAGTGCGCTATGGAAGTCACGTGAATGCATAAAAGGTAAATATTGTGGGTCCCACTTTATTTACATTTAATAATTAAAACTTTTTTTTTTCAAACTCACGAATGTATTCCTACATACTTCTTAGGGTCTATCCTCATGTTTTCATGTATACAGTTCAATGAATAAAAGTCAGACAGTTATTTGGTTATGCTCAATATCTGCTTACTTACGGACAGTGTCCCTTTAAGTAATAATTAAAAATTAATGTAAATTTATAAAGATAAAACTATTTACAAATAAGGGATGATATGGTAGTAATATAAACTATATATGTAAATCCTATTGATGCAGGCTTCAAACTGAAGGCTTAATCTTTCAGTAGACTATATAACCTTAAGCTCCACATGCTTTGTCTTCAATTAAAGTAATGCCACTACTTACCGTAGACATCTCCGTCGTAGTGTTGATGTATGTCGGAGTATATTGACAGTCGGTTATATTATAATACAGTTGCTCCTGCTTTATAATACAGTTGCAAATGCTATTGTTTGTCGGAGGTATTTTCTCGATTGGTTGAAATGGATAAATGATCGACAACTAGCATCATGTTAATTACTGACTTACTATTGGATAAATGATGGACAACTAGCATCATGTTAATTACTGACTTACTATTGATGGACAACTAGCATCATGTTAATTACTGACTTACTATTGATGGACAACTAGCATCATGTTAATTACTGACTTACTATTGATGGACAACTAGCATCATGTTAATTACTGACTTACTATTGATGGACAACTAGCATCATGTTAATTACTGACTTACTATTGATGGACAACTAGCATCATGTTAATTACTGACTTACTATTGATGGACAACTAGCATCATGTTAATTACTGACTTACTA
Source organism: Cyrtodaria siliqua (assembly GCA_037043455.1). NCBI lineage: Eukaryota > Metazoa > Mollusca > Bivalvia > Adapedonta > Hiatellidae > Cyrtodaria > Cyrtodaria siliqua. The sequence goes on along the minus strand of JAWPHD010004553.1, from coordinate 61,759 downwards.
TTGATGGACAACTAGCATCATGTTAATTACTGACTTACTATTGATGGACAACTAGCATCATGTTAATTACTGACTTACTATTGATGGACAACTAGCATCATGTTAATTACTGACTTACTATTGATGGACAACTAGCATCATGTTAATTACTGACTTACTATTGATGGACAACTAGCATCATGTTAATTACTGACTTACTATTGATGGACAACTAGCATCATGTTAATTACTGACTTACTATTGATGGACAACTAGCATCATGTTAATTACTGACTTACTATTGATGGACAACTAGCATCATGTTAATTACTGACTTACTATTGATGGACAACTAGCATCATGTTAATTACTGACTTACTATTGATGGACAACTAGCATCATGTTAATTACTGACTTACTATTGATGGACAACTAGCATCATGTTAATTACTGACTTACTATTGATGGACAACTAGCATCATGTTAATTACTGACTTACTATTGATGGACAACTAGCATCATGTTAATTACTGACTTACTATTGATGGACAACTAGCATCATGTTAATTACTGACTTACTATTGATGGACAACTAGCATCATGTTAATTACTGACTTACTATTGATGGACAACTAGCATCATGTTAATTACTGACTTACTATTGATGGACATCTAGCATCATGTTAATTACTGACTTACTATTGAACATATTCCTCCTAAACCATAGCATTGTAAATGTTTGGAGGATAGGCTGGACTGTACTCATTACAATTGCCCAGATGAGGGAGGATTATAAGGCTGCACTGTCTTCTTTACAATTGCCCATATGAGGGAGGATTATAAGGCTGCACTGTCTTCTTTACAATTGCCCATATGAGGGAGGATTATAAGGCTGGACTGTCTTCTTTACAATTGCCCATATGAGGGAGGATTATAAGGCTGGACTGTCTTCTTTACAATTGCCCATATGAGGGAGGATTATAAGGCTGGACTGTCTTCTTTACAATTGCCCATATGAGGGAGGATTATAAGGCTGGACTGTCTTCTTTACAATTGCCCAGATGAGGGAGGATTATAAGGCTGCACTGTCTTCTTTACAATTGCCCATATGAGGGAGGATTATAAGGCTGCACTGTCTTCTTTACAATTGCCCATATGAGGGAGGATTATAAGGCTGGACTGTCTTCTTTACAATTGCCCATATGAGGGAGGATTATAAGGCTGGACTGTCTTCTTTACAATTGCCCATATGAGGGAGGGTTATAAGCCTGGACTGTCTTCTTTACAATTGCCCATATGAGAGAGGATTATAAGGCTGGACTGTCTTCTTTACAATTGCCCATATGAGGGAGGATTATAAGGCTGGACTGTCTTCTTTACAATTGCCCATATGAGGGAGGATTATAAGGCTGGACTGTCTTCTTTACAATTGCCCATATGAGGGAGGATTATAAGGCTGGACTGTCTTCTTTACAATTGCCCATATGAGGGAGGATTATAAGGCTGGACTGTCTTCTTTACAATTGCCCATATGAGGGAGGATTATAAGCCTGGACTGTCTTCTTTACAATTGCCCATATGAGGGAGGATTATAAGGCTGGACTGTCTTCTTTACAATTGCCCATATGAGGGAGGATTATAAGGCTGGACTGTCTTCTTTACAATTGCCCATATGAGGGAGGATTATAAGGCTGGACTGTCTTCTTTACAATTGCCCATATGAGGGAGGATTATAAGGCTGGACTGTCTTCTTTACAATTGCCCATATGAGGGAGGATTATAAGGCTGGACTGTCTTCTTTACAATTGCCAATATGAGGGAGGATTATAAGGCTGGACTGTCTTCTTTACAATTGCCCAGATGAGGGAGGATTATAAGGCTGGACTGTCTTCTTTACAATTGCCCATATGAGAGAGGATTATAAGGCTGGACTGTCTTCTTTACAATTGCCCATATGAGGGAGGATTATAAGGCTGGACTGTCTTCTTTACAATTGCCAATATGAGGGAGGATTATAAGGCTGGACTGGCCTCATTACAATTGCCCAGATGAGAGAGGATTATAAGGCTGGACTGTCTTCTTTACAATTGCCCATATGAGGGAGGATTATAAGGCTGGACTGTCTTCTTTACAATTGCCCATATGAGGGAGGATTATAAGGCTGGACTGTCTTCTTTACAATTGCCAATATGAGAGAGGATTATAAGGCTGGACTGGCCTCATTACAATTGCCCAGATGAGAGAGGATTATAAGGCTGGACTGTCTTCTTTACAATTGCCCATATGAGGGAGGATTATAAGGCTGGACTGTCTTCTTTACAATTGCCCATATGAGGGAGGATTATAAGGCTGGACTGTCTTCTTTACAATTGCCAATATGAGAGAGGATTATAAGGCTGGACTGGCCTCATTACAATTGCCCAGATGAGAGAGGATTATAAGGCTGGACTGTCTTCTTTACAATTGCCCATATGAGAGAGGATTATAAGGCTGGACTGGCCTCATTACAATTGCCCATATGAGGGAGGATTATAAGGCTGGACTGTCTTCTTTACAATTGCCCATATGAGGGAGGATTATAAGGCTGGACTGTCTTCTTTACAATTGCCCATATGAGGGAGGATTATAAGGCTGGACTGTCTTCTTTACAATTGCCCATATGAGGGAGGATTATAAGGCTGGACTGTCTTCTTTACAATTGCCAATATGAGAGAGGATTGTAAGGCTGGACTGGCCTCATTACAATTGCCCAGATGAGAGAGGATAATAAGGCTGGACTGTCTTCTTTACAATTGCCCATATGAGGGAAGATTATAAGGCTGGACTGTCTTCTTTACAATTGCCCATATGAGGGAGGATTATAAGGCTGGACTGTCTTCTTTACAATTGCCCATATGAGGGAGGATTATAAGGCTGGACTGTCTTCTTTACAATTGCCAATATGAGAGAGGATTATAAGGCTGGACTGGCCTCATTACAATTGCCCAGATGAGAGAGGATTATAAGGCTGGACTGTCTTCTTTACAATTGCCCATATGAGGGAGGATTATAAGGCTGGACTGTCTTCTTTACAATTGCCCATATGAGGGAGGATTATAAGGCTGGACTGTCTTCTTTACAATTGCCAATATGAGAGAGGATTATAAGGCTGGACTGGCCTCATTACAATTGCCCAGATGAGAGAGGATTATAAGGCTGGACTGTCTTCTTTACAATTGCCCATATGAGGGAGGATTATAAGGCTGGACTGTCTTCTTTACAATTGCCCATATGAGGGAGGATTATAAGGCTGGACTGTCTTCTTTACAATTGCCCATATGAGGGAGGATTATAAGGCTGGACTGTCTTCTTTACAATTGCCAATATGAGAGAGGATTATAAGGCTGGACTGGCCTCATTACAATTGCCCAGATGAGAGAGGATTATAAGGCTGGACTGTCTTCTTTACAATTGCCCATATGACAGAGGATTATAAGGCTGGACAGTCCTCATTACATTTGCCCATATGAGAGAGGATTATAAGGCTGGACTGTCCTCTTTACAATTCCCGATAAGACAGATGATTATAAGGCAGGACTGTCCTCTTTACAGTTCCCCATATGACAGAGGATTATAAGGCAGGAATGTCCTCTACAATTCCCCATATGACAGATGATTATAAGGCTGAACTGCCCTCTTTACAATTCCCCATATGACAGGTGATTGTAAGGCAAGACTGTCCTCTTTACAATTCCCCATATGACCGAGGATTATAAGGCTAGACTGTCCTCTTTACAATTCCCCATATAACAGAGGATTATAAGGCAGGACTGTCCTCTTTACAGTTCCCCATATGACAGAGGATTATAAGACAGGACTATCCTCTTTACATTCCCCATATGACAGAGGATTATAAGGCAGGACTGTCCTCTTTACAATTCCCCATATGACAGAAGATTATAAGGCTGGACTGCCCTTTACAATTCCCCATATGACAGAGGATTATAAAGCAAGACTGTCCTCTTTACAATTTCCCATATGACCGAGGATTATAAAGCTGGACTGTCCTCTTTACAATTCCCATATGACAGAGGATTATAAGGCTAGACTGCCCTTTACAATTCCCCATATGACAGAGGATTATAAGGCTGGACTGTCCTCTTTACAATTGCCCATATGGCAGAGGATTATAAGGCAGGACTGGCCTCTTTACAATTCCCATATGACAGGGGATTATAAGGCAGGACTGTCCTCTTTACAATTCCCCATATGACAGGGGTTATAAGGCAGGACTGTCCTCTTTACAATGTCCCATATGACAGAGGGTTATAAGGCAGGACTGTCCTCTTTACAATTCCCCATATGACAGAGGATTATAAGACTGGACTGTCCTCTTTACAATTCCCCATATGACAGAGGATTATAAGGCAGGACTGTCCTCTTTACAATTCCCCATATGAGAGAGGATTATAAGGCTGGACTGGCCTCATTACAATTGCCCATATGAGAGGGGATTATAAGGCTTGACTGTCCTCTTTACAATTCCCCATATGACAGAGGATTATAAGGCTGGACTGTCCTCTTTACAATTTACCATACAACAGAGGATTATAAGGCAGGACTGTCCTATTTACAATTCTCCATATGACAGAGGATTATAAGGCTGGACTGTCCTCTTTACAATTCCCCATATGACAGAGGATTATAAGGCTGGACTGTCCTCTTTACAATTCCCCATATGACAGAGGATTATAAGGCTGGACTGTCCTCTTTACAATTCCCCATATCACAGAGGGTTATAAGGCAGGACTGTCCTCTTTACAATTCCCCATATGACAGAGGATTATAAGGCTGGACTGTCCTCTTCACAATTCCCCATATGACGGAGGATTATAAGGCTGGACTGTCCTCTTTACAATTTCCCATATGACAGGGGATTATAAGGCAGGACTGTCCTCTTTACAATTCCCCATATGACAAGGGATTATAAGGCATGACTGTCCTCTTTACAATTCCTCATATGACAGAGGATTATAAGGCAGGACTGTCCTCTTTACAGTTGCCCATATGACAGAGGATTATAAGGCTGGACTGTCCTCTTTACAATTCCCCATATGACAGAAATTATAAGGCTGGACAGTCCTCTTCACAATTCCCCATATGACAGAGGATTATAAGGCTGGACTGTCCTCTTTACAGTTCCCCATATGACAGAGGATTATAATGCAGGACTATCCTCTTTACAGTTCCCCATATGACGGGATTATAAGGCAGGACTGTCCACTTTACAGTTCCCCATATGACAGAGGATTATAAGGCAGGACTGTCCTCTTTACAGTCCCCCATATGACAGAGGTTTATAAGGCTGGACTGTCCTCTTTACAATTCCCCATATGACAGAGGATTATAAGGCTGGACTGTCCTCTTTACAATTCCCCATATGACAGAGGATTATAAGGCTGGACTGTCCTCTTTACAGTTCTCCATATGACAGAGGATTATAAGGCAGGACTGTCCTCTTTACAATTCCCCATATGACAGAGGATTATAAGGCTGGACTGTCCTCTTTACAGTTCTCCATATGACAGAGGATTATAAGGCAGGACTGTCCTCTTTACAATTCCCCATATGACAGAGGATTATAATGCAGGACTATCCTCTTTACAGTTCCCCATATGACGGGATTATAAGGCAGGACTGTCCACTTTACAGTCCCCCATATGACAGAGGTTTATAAGGCTGGACTGTCCTCTTTACAATTCCCCATATGACAGAGGATTATAAGGCTGGACTGTCCTCTTTACAATTCCCCATATGACAGAGGATTATAAGGCTGGACTGTCCTCTTTACAGTTCTCCATATGACAGAGGATTATAAGGCAGGACTGTCCTCTTTACAATTCCCCATATGACAGAGGATTATAAGGCTGGACTGTCCTCTTTACAGTTCTCCATATGACAGAGGATTATAAGGCAGGACTGTCCTCTTTACAATTCCCCATATGACAGAGGATTATAATGCAGGACTATCCTCTTTACAGTTCCCCATATGACGGGATTATAAGGCAGGACTGTCCACTTTACAGTTCCCCATATGACAGAGGATATAAGGCAGGACTGTCCTCTTTACAATTCCCCATATGACAGAGGATTATAAGGCTGGACTGTCCTCTTTACAGTTCTCCATATGACAGAGGATTATAAGGCAGGACTGTCCTCTTTACAATTCCCCATATGACAGAGGATTATAAGGCAGGACTGTCCTCTTTACAATTCCCCATATGACAGAGGATTATAAGGCAGGACTGTCCTCTTTACAGTCCCCCATATGACAGAGGATTATAAGGCAGGACTATCCTTTTTACAGTTCTCCATATGACAGCTAGCTAGCTAGCTAGGGGATTATAAGGCTGGACTGTCCTCTTTACAATTCCCCATATGACAGAGGATTATAAGGCTGGACTGTCCTCTTTACAGTTCTCCATATGACAGAGGATTATAAGGCAGGACTGTCCTCTTTACAATTCCCCATATGACAGAGGATTATAATGCAGGACTATCCTCTTTACAGTTCCCCATATGACGGGATTATAAGGCAGGACTGTCCACTTTACAGTTCCCCATATGACAGAGGATTATAAGGCAGGACTGTCCTCTTTACAATTCCCCATATGACAGAGGATTATAAGGCAGGACTGTCCTCTTTACAATTCCCCATATGACAGAGGATTATAAGGCTGGACTGTCCTCTTTACAGTTCTCCATATGACAGAGGATTATAAGGCAGGACTGTCCTCTTTACAATTCCCCATATGACAGAGGATTATAATGCAGGACTATCCTCTTTACAGTTCCCCATATGACGGGATTATAAGGCAGGACTGTCCACTTTACAGTTCCCCATATGACAGAGGATTATAAGGCAGGACTGTCCTCTTTACAATTCCCCATATGACAGAGGATTATAAGGCAGGACTGTCCTCTTTACAATTCCCCATATGACAGAGGATTATAAGGCAGGACTATCCACTTTACAGTTCCCCATATGACAGAGGATTATAAGGCAGGACTGTCCACTTTACAGTTCCCCATATGACAGAGGATTATAAGGCAGGACTATCCTTTTTACAGTTCTCCATATGACGGGATTATAAGGCAGGACTGTCCACTTTACAGTTCCCCATATGACAGAGGATTATAAGGCAGGACTGTCCTCTTTACAATTCCCCATATGACAGAGGATTATAAGGCAGGACTGTCCTCTTTACAATTCCCCATATGACAGAGGATTATAAGGCTGGACTGTCCTCTTTACAATTCCCCATATGACAGAGGATTATAAGGCTGGACTGTCCTCTTTACAATTCCCCATATGACAGAGGATTATAAGGCAGGACTGTCCTCTTTACAATTCCCCATATGACAGAGGATTATAAGGCAGGACTGTCCTCTTTACAGTCCCCCATATGACAGAGGATTATAAGGCAGGACTGTCCTCTTTACAGTCCCCCATATGACAGAGGATTATAAGGCAGGACTGTCCTCTTTACAATTCCCCATATGACAGAGGATTATAAGGCAGGACTGTCCTCTTTACAGTCCCCCATATGACAGAGGATTATAAGGCAGGACTGTCCTTTTTACAGTTCTCCATATGACAGCTAGCTAGCTAGCTAGGGGATTATAAGGCTGGACTGTCCTCTTTACAATTCCCCATATGACAGAGGATTATAAGGCTGGACTGTCCTCTTTACAGTTCCCCATATGACAGAGGATTATAAGGCAGGACTGTCCTCTTTACAATTCCCCATATGACAGAGGATTATAAGGCTGGACTGTCCTCTTTACAGTTCCCCATATGACAGAGGATTATAAGGCAGGACTGTCCTCTTTACAATTCCCCATATGACAGAGGATTATAAGGCTGGACTGTCCTCTTTATAATTCCCCATATGACAGATGAGGTGAAGGGAAATAAGTGTCTTTACTAAAGCACACAATGAGGAAACCCAGTGGGATGAGAAAGTGTCGATTCTTACGAGATTCTTACTTATAATCAGCCATCATATATGGCCTAACATGTGCTAAAAATGATGTAAAACACCATTCAAATCACCGAGGCAACCCAGTGGTGACAGTTAGACTAGAACCCGTGATCCGTTCCAAATTCAGATCTAAATCAAGTCTTATATACGGTAGATCATTTTTAATCTATTTGGGATATATAATAATACACAACCTAGTTGTAATCATCAAGCAAAGTTTATATGTAATTTATCACATATATTGACGTGCGACGTACAGTTAGACATACTTGGTCCAGTTATTATATCTACCACTTCTGGCAGCTTTAGTCCGATGATTATGTTCTTTTTATATAGGTTAGCGAAATTTTAAGATGTTCTGAGTCAGGGTTGATTAATTTTCAATGTCGATATTTTCTCTGATGGTCAATTTTGAATCCAAAGTCAATACCGATTTAGTTGTAATATTTTAGTTTTGTTAGATGTTATTCCTGAATTATACTCCGATATTAAAAACTGTATTATCAACTCCGCCCTTATAAAACTCTATTCATTAATCAGAGAAAAGGAAAATCTACCTATTGACATGGCCTATGAGACTGTTTATCATTTGAATATCAGTTGTTTGAACAAATGAAAAAATGTCAAAAAGGGCATAAAGATGTATGACGTGACGTGCAGATTCAGTAACCCCATGGGGCCCACTTAAATCTGAAAAATGGTATGTTACAAATTTAAAGCTTTGAAAAAAGGCTGATAACATTTCCCTACCCACTCCATTTTTCTCTTTAAAAGATATGAATCCACCTACCCTCTAATCTGAAATCCTTGATCCGCTCCTGTGGATCAGTAAAACTTCACTTTTAAACCAAAGATAATCCATATCCTATCGAAAGTGAAAATGATAGCATATATATTTATCATGCAGATGTGCACTTTTCTGCCTAATAAAGGGGTGACCTAATAAATTTTGCTTTATTAGGCAAGTTGACCAATAAAGCTAATCAATGCGGATCCCTCAGCGTTTATTGTACGTAACGTTATCTGACGTCATGCACGTAACGTTGCCTGACGTCATAAAACAAACAAAAACCAACAACATGGCGGCATCCTCGATAAGCGTAACATTCTGAGAAATTTGTAATAATAGTCATTCATACAGAAAATGTGGATAATCTACATGATAAATAGAATATTATGTCAGTGCCTTTTACTATCAAGTTTATTAGGCTCGGCACGAAAACGAAGAATGGCTCGGAAGAGCCTCGCTATTCTTCGTTTTCTAAGCCTCGCCTAATAAACTTGATAGTAAAAGGCACTGACATAATATTCTATATATAAACGAGTGACCATCTTTAAATTCAGGGATATAATGAGAAATTTGCATTATACCTTTTTTTTTATACATATTTAATAAATTAAAAAAAAAAAAAATTCAGTATAATTTTTCTTCTTTATAGTACTGGGTGCTTTAATAAAAAAAAGGCATCCATAGATAAACGGAATATTTCAGACTAATGGTTGCGATCATAGATCTACATACACAAATATATCCATGTTGCCATGTATCATTTTGAGGACCAAAAACAAAATGTTATTATCTATTTGAACAGCGATCTTAATGTTCTTGATCCATAATTTCATTGGGCCATCACAATTTTTCCTATAACTGAGAACATGATCACGCCTGAGCAGGAGGCAGTAGGGTTCAGTTTTGATAACACCACACATTGTGTAAAGCTCTCAAAATGATGTCCATCATAATTATATACCAATACCTATAATTATATGCTTTGTAATGTAGGTAATGAACATGTTGTCCGATACCATTGACCATTTCAGTTTGTTTTTACAACATATATCTTTGTGTGATTTGACCCTATTCGGAATAGGACAGAGTTAGAAGATCGAAGAACAATTCCTTGATTGCATAAAGTCACTGCTCGATCAGAATGTGACAAAAACAGAACAGGCATCTAGAGGAGAATCAAGGATAATGTTGAATAGAATTGTATTGTTGTTGAACGGGCCATCAACACATTGTCTTAGGTCATTTCAAGAGAGTGGATCGAAGTATACATAGGAATCCGAGAACTGAGCCCTCTACTGTTGTGTTCCAATAGATTCATATGATTCTGGAACATGTGTAACAAATATGCTTGGAGGATAGATTCTGATACACCGCCCTCTTTACATCCGTGTTTGACAGATGAGGCTATGAGAAGTTTTGCCTAAGGACGAATTGAAGAAATGCAGCGGTGTCAATGCTCAAACCCATATTCACTGGCTTCAGAATACCATGCTAACCACTCGCCCATCCACCTATTGTAAATGTACACTAATTACACATGTTTATAAATAAATACTGAAGAGTGCATCTTGGAAGCAACAAACACAAACAAGAGAGAATTATGGTAGCAGACGCTGTTTTATTGAGTCTAGATCTGTTCATGAGGGGTAATATAAGGTGCAACAAATCTCACGCCCACTAGCACCAGCTAAATCTCACGCCCACTAGCACCAGCTATAAGTTTACTTCCCTAAATAGTTATCTTTACTTCTGCCACAGGTCTCCCATTGTTGGCAGGCTAAGAATCTTAGTCACAAGGTCAAGGTCATCTCCAGTGTCTAGGTCTTCTTTTATTTTTTTTAACATTTTCTAAAATTAATTTTTCTTCTAGGTCAACACCGGTGGGCCATAACAGACCTGTGACACATGGACACACGTACCATGGCTCAGCCAGCACCAGTATAACCGAGAATGGGACACCAGTGCGCATTAACCGACCGAAGACCGCAGCTGCCGTGCTGGGGATGACTAGGGAGTGAGTATGCTTTATTTAGCCTGCACAATGTTGTCAATGCACTTACAAAATACTAGCCTTTATTTTATAATCTGTAAATAAACATTATTTGATTGGTCAATTGCAATTAAATCACATATAAAATGATGTCGTATATTCATTGTATACTTGCATATTTTCCCATTAATATTCTGCTATAACGGTGCCCGTGCTTCTGGTGGATATTTGACTCCTTGTAGAAACTTTCTGCGTGGCCTGTGTAGCATGTCCATCATCCACCATCCATCAGTCACACTTTAACCTGCAACCTAATCTTGGCCCTAGTAACTTTAAAAGTATGCGACCTATGTTCGTAAAACCTCACATACGTCTTTATCCTAGCTACCTCAAGAACTGTTGTTGGCAAAGTTTACTAATGTCCCTTTTCATAAAACGTTTAACCCGCAACCTAACTGAGCTCATAACTTGGCAAAATATTGACCTATGGTCATGCAACTGTATACAGTTCTTCCTTATCAGTTATCCAGTGCAGAGTTATGCCCCTTTTCATCAAACTTATACAATTAATGTAAAAATAAAATGTGCTCCATAATTATGCCCCTGCAAACGAAGTTGTCTGCGGTATTTCTCCATAACCCACTGATGGGTTTTCACCAAACTTTGTGAAATGCGTCAGTATGCAGTGGAGATGCGCATAACATTGTCTTGTTCCGGTTCAATGATTTTTGACGGAGTTATGGCCCTTTGAATATTTTCACACAAAAAATATTGTCTAGCTGTTTCTCCGTAATCCCTTGGTGGATTTTCGACAAACTTTGTGAGAATCGTCAGTATGAAGTGGAGATGCTCATGTAATTGTGGGGTTTGGTTCAGGGATTTTTGACAGTTATGACCCTTTAAATATTTTCACACAATAATCTCGTCTGCGCTTTTTCTACATAACTCTTGTAAAAATGGGAGATGGCACAAATTTAAAATAAGTCTAGTCAATTGTATGTATGCATAGTCCTTTTAATCCCCTTTATTGTTCTATTACAGTTGCGACCGAGTTTCGCAGTTGGAACATGAGGCAACCAGACGACATAATCTCGACACTCATATACCGGTCAAAAAGAACAGACCACCGCCATGGCAGAAAAATATAGATGTAAGTATTTTTTGCCAGATAGCGTGGTAAATTCTGGCTTATAGTTTGGTGATTTCTGTTAGTCAATCAGTCTGTCTGTCTATGTGTTTTGACATTTTGGTTTACGTTTTTTTTAAAAAAATTGTTTTTCTTCATTTCTCAAAAATAAATTGTCGAAAAGCTTTGAAGCTTGGCACACATGTTCATTATGATTACACAAGGTTGTATGACAAGAACCATAACTCTGTCTGATATGTTACCTGAATTATCCCCTTTTTTTTTACTTAGATTTTTCAGTTAAAATGTTGAATTCGCAATCCGGCGTTCGCACCACTGTTGGTGCTTCACTTGTAAATTGTGTGTCTTTAACTTTGAGCAAACCAAAAGATGCTATCATGACAAATTGTTGATTATATTGCACCAAAAATTATTCTTAAAGGGACAAATGGCAATCTTGATTAAGAAACTGAGCAGCGTCCTGTTAGTTTTTCTGCATAACATGCAATCATTAATATTAATTATAAAAATAGTTAAGTAAATTGTTTTTGCATATTATTTACTGTTGATTATATTGCACCAATAATATATTTAAAAATCATGATAACAAGAAAAAATGAAAATTCAAAAATTGTATTAAATGATACGCAAGCAGGTTTAAAGTTAAAATGATACTGGATTAATAAATTGCGATGTTAACTTCAATGCTTGATAACAATTTGAAGATTGCCGTGTGTCCCTTTAAAGCTAGGTTAAATTAAAGGTGGAATAACATGTTTTTATTACCTTTTATTTAAATATAGACCTTCGCCTCTCACCACTGCGGGTTCTTTATCCCAATGGGAGCTCTGTAAGTGAAGAAGGGTTGATTCTTACAGGGAGGTGTACAGTACTGGTTCTATCCAGGAAAAGTGGGTGGTCTGCCTCCACCACAAAAAATATAATCTTACATGTGTTGAAAATGACGTAAAACACCATACAAACAAAAATATAATTATGTAGTCAGATTTAAGGTCAATATGATACTGGATTAATGTATCAAGGTGCTTATTTTAATTCTTAATACATTTTTTGAGATCAAGATTGTCATGTGGCCATTTAAAACTTTTATACAGCTAGGGTCAAGCCGGTGCTGAAAGTGACTCATATTTAACATTGGCTTTTATTTTCATATTCAGAGTTTCTGACCTTTTTTTTTTTTAACAATTTACATAAATCCACAGCTAGAAACACTAATTGGCTTCGAAAGTAAACATGCCGCAAATTGTTACATGAACGAGTAAACAAAATGAAACAAAGGCGTATTTGTTCAGATCGCAAAAACGGCAAGCACTTGAAATTTTATTTTATTCTTATCTCACATTTGATCTTCAAATCGCAAACAGAAATCTTTGCGAGCAGTGAAAGTGTAGAACTCTTAGCAAACATTTACTATCTATAGAAAAACTTCATATGGATCGTTTCATTTAATATTATAACCACTATCACGACCTTGTATAATGACTTCCTTTTCTTTCTTTCGCTGTAAAGAATTTATTTGTTAATGCCCAATTTAACTTTAAAACTAGTAATGTTGTAGATATCTCTTTAAGACCTTAACGAAAAGTTATGACTGAAAGTATTATTATGACGAAAATTGTTATGGAAAAAAGTGATATGTTTTATCTAACAGGCTGAAAACAAATTAGATAGGAATGTAGATCTATAGATTCTATAAAAAAAAATGTCGAGCTTTTCTTCTTTTTTTTTAAATTCAAAATGGCAGTAAGGTGTGGATGCATAAACTATGTATGTCAAGACAGTGCCTACTTGTCACAGTGAGCTCAATGGCCAACTTTATTATAGTGCTGACACACTTGAATTATTACGGTGACCTCGCTGTAGATTATAAAAATCTTTCATGGGTATCTGGTGAAGGTAGGGAATTACAACCCGAGGTATAATAAGTGTTTTTATTGGTTGAACCGAATACCTACGATAGTGACTTTTTCTTGCATATCAGAGACATATATTTTACCCTTTATATGCTGAATATCAAGTTTTACATACCATATACTCTCACGTAAATGCCCCCAGGGGTGTTGCATTTTACAAAAGGGGGGCGTTTATTTGAAACATATTATACTTCTAAAATGCTTGTGTGGGGGTGGGGGTATTTTTCTAAACTAGACCTGAAAACTGAGTTAAGTTACTGGAAAGTGTATTTTCTTTTAACTTAATCTCATAATATGTAAAAGAAAACACACACAAAAACACAATCCCCACCCCAAAAAAACAACTGAACCTGCTTCTTTTTTAAAGCTTCCCTTTAGAAATAAAAAAAATGGTGGGTTGGGCGAGGGGGAGTGGGGGAGGTATTAGTTGGGGAACGTTAATACTGGGGTATACAGTATAGACCTGATTAATAGTTATTGTGATTATTTAAAGCATGAAATATTTAAATTAAGTCACAGTTTAGCGCCTTTTATGATTATTGCTGTATTTTATTTCCAACTTCAACAGACTTGCAGGATATGCACCACTGGTTGTCAACCGGTGGAAAAACAAAAGCTTTTTGTTACACTGTTCATGTTTGGGTTTACTTTTTCAATAACTGTGTATTCAATTTCAATAATTGTGTATTCAATTAAGTTGTAATTGTTTCTGAACAAATTTTGTTTGTAGTAACTGCTAAAAGATATACTTTTTGTGTCCTAGCTTACGAACAGTTTCCAGGCTGACTTTTTCTTGAAAAAGATGACTCCTTAGGTTTTTTATTTTGGTGACATTTAGATGAATTACAAGGCCTTTATTTAAAAACACCGGTCAATTTACTGAAATAATTTTACGGAATTACAGGAATTACAAGTTATTATGACGGGATATATATGTCGATGTTTTTTTAAGTATATTTAGAAAAAATATTATTGTGGATGTTTATTAATGTACAAAATATAGGCCTTAGACAATGAAACCTCGCAAGCGTATAAAATCAGTAAGTAATGCTTTTTACCTAAGGACACAATAATCTTTTTCTTACTAAGATACCATCAACAATTGTATGACATCATTCTCAGTGTAAATAAACACGCTAAATATTGATTATTGGCGATGTCAGTTATAGTGGTGTGCAAGAGAAGGAATAAATCATGGATTATCCAGTGAAGATAGGGATCATGGTCTACTAAATACCTGTTCAACATGGGCCACTAAAATACCTGTTTGTCATAGGCTTTTTAAATACCTGTGCATCATGGACCACTAAATTGCCTTTGCATCATGGACCATTAAAATATATGTGCATCATGGGCCCTATAATACCTGTTTGTCATGGGCCACTAAAATACATGTACATCATGTGCCACTAAAATACCTGTACATCATGGGCCACTAGAATACGTGTGCATCATGTGCCACTAAAATATCTCAGTACATCATGGGACACTAAAATACCTCAGTGCATCATGGGACACTAAAATACCTCAGTACATCATGGCATGCTAAAATACCTATGCATCATGGGCAACTAAAATACTTGTGTATCATGGGCCACTAAAATACCTGTGTATCATGGGCTACTAAAATACCTGTGCATCATGGGCCACTAAAATACCGTTGTATCATGGGCCTCTGAAATACCTGTGCATCATGTGCCACTAAAATACCTGTGCATCATGGGCCACTAAATACCTGTGTGTCATGGGCCATTAAAATACCTGTGCATCTTGGGCCACTTAAAATACCTGTGCATCAAGGGTCACTAAAACACCTGTATCATGGGCCACTAAAATACCTGCATCATGGGCCATTAAAATACATGTGCATCATAGACCACTAAACTGATACAAATTTCAGAAACAATCATTTTCAAATAATCATGATCTTTGCATATTTAATCTCATTATTACAGCCCCCATTGGTTCCCTTTGTTGTTGGACCGGGATACATTCTGTCAAAAAGCAAATCCAAGTTTGCAGTCACATTAAAGGATGAGTTCTTCGACCCATTCCAAGATGAAGAAGTTGCGTATGTATATTTTCATATTTATTTTTAATGTCAAGGTTTAATGTCTCTTGTTGGTTGCACCAGACTATTATAGCACTTTGTCTTTTCACAAAATGGTTTTCACTTATGCTTCTCAATGAATACATGTATCAATATGCTACAGCACTGGAAATAGATGCATTTACTTTACCTTATGAAAGAAATTTCATAATGCTTCTTTTTTGAAGGATGCTTATGTCAGAGTTTAAAGATTCTTTGGGCAGAGTTCATTCAATGAATAGGACATGCATAAAAAACACTGCTTTGTGTGCCTATCAGTAATGACTCTAGCTTTATGGTTAAGTAAATGCTATTGTTGCCATTGGTGTACTCTCAATACTGATGCTACCTTTATGGTAAAGTAAACAGAATTACTGCCATTGGTTTATTGTCAATAATGTAGCTAGCTTTATGGTAAAGTGAATGCTATTATTGCCATTGGTGTACTGTCAGTAATGTAGCAAGCTTTATGGTAAAATAAATGCTAGTATTGCCATTGGTGTACTGTCAATAATGTAGCTAGCTTTATGGTAAAGTAAACACAATTACTGCCATTGGTGTACTGTCAGTAATGTAGCTAGTAAACAGAATTATTGCCATTGGTATACTGTCAATAAGCGTTCTGGTAAAGTAAATGCTAGTATTGCCATTGGTGTACTGTCAGTAATGTAGCTAGCTTTATGGTAAAGTAAATGCTAGTATTGCCATTGTTGTACTGTCAATAATGTAGCTAGCTTTATGGTAAAGTAAACATAATTATTGCCATTGGTATACTGTCAGTAATGTAGCTAGCTTTATGGTTAAGTAAATGCTAGTATTGCCATTGGTGTACTGTCATTAATGTAGCTAGCTTTATGGTAAGGTAAACATAATTACTGCCATGGGTGTACTGTCAATATTGTAGCTAGGTTTATGGTAAAGTAAACAGAAGTATTGCCATTGGTGTACTGTCAATAATGTAGCTAGCTTGATGGTAAAGTAAACAGAATTATTGCCACTGGTTTACTGTCAATAATGTAGCTAGCTTTATGGTAAAGTAAACAGAATTATTGCCACTGGTGTACTGTCAATAATGTAGCTAGTTTTATGGTAAAGTAAACAGAATTATTGGCATTGGTGTACTGTCAATAATGTAGCTAGCTTATGGTAAAGTAAACAGAATTATTGACATTGGTGTACTGTCAATAATGTAGCAAGCTTTATGGTAAAGTAAACAGAATTATTGCCATTGGTGTACTGTCAATAATGTAGCAAGCTCTATGGTAAAGTAAACATAACTATTGCCATTGGTGTACTGTCAATAATGTAGCTAGCTTTATATGGTAAAGTAAACAGAATTATTGTCATTGGTTTACTGTCAATAATGTAGCAAGCTTTATGGTAAAGTAAACAGAATTATTGCCATTGGTGTACTGTCAATAATGTAGCTTGCTTGATGGTAAAGTAAATAGAATTGTTGCCATTGGTGTACTGTCAATAATGTAGCTAGCTTTATGGTAAAGTAAAAAGAATTGTTGCCATTGGTGTACTGTCAATAATGTAGCTAGCTTTATGGTAAACTAAACAGAAGTATTGCTATTGGTGTACTGTCAATAATGTAGCAAGCTTTATGGTAAAGTAAACAGAATTGTTGCCATTGATGTACTGTCAATATTGATGCCAGCTTTATGGTAAAGTAAACAGAATTACTGCTATTGGTTTACTGTCAATAATGTAGAAAGCTTTATGGTTAAGTAAACGGAATTGTTGCCATTGATATACTGTCAGTAATGTAGCTAGCTTTATGGTAAAGTACACAGAATTACTGCTATTGGTGTACCGTCAATAATGTAGCTAGCTTCATGGTAAAGTAAATTAAATTACTGCCATTGGTGTACCGTCAATAATGTAGCTAGCTTTATGGTAAAGTAAACAGAATTGTTGCCATTGGTGTACTGTCAATAATGTAGCTAGCTTTATGGTAAAGTTAACAGAATTACTGCTATTGGTGTACTGTCAATAATGTAGCTAGCTTTATGGTAAAGTAAACAGAATTGTTGCCATTGGTGTACTGTCAATAATGTAGCTAGCTTTATGGTAAAGTTAACAGAATTACTGCTATTGGTGTACTGTCAATAATGTAGCTAGCTTTATGGTAAAGTAAACAGAATTGTTGCCATTGGTGTACTGTCAATAATGTAGCAAGCTTTATGGTAAAGTAAACAGAATTACTGCCATTGGTGTACTGTCAATAATGTAGCTAGCTTTATGGTAACATAAACAGAATTGTTGCCATTGATGTACTGTCAATATTGATGCCAGCTTTATGGTAAAGTAAACAGAATTACTGCTATTGGTTTACTGTCAATAATGTAGAAAGCTTTATGGTTAAGTAAACGGAATTGTTGCCATTGATATACTGTCAGTAATGTAACTAGCTTTATGGTAAAGTACACAGAATTACTGCTATTGGTGTACCGTCAATAATGTAGCTAGCTTCATGGTAAAGTAAATTAGAATTACTGCCATTGGTGTACCGTCAATAATGTAGCTAGCTTTATGGTAAAGTAAACAGAATTGTTGCCATTGGTGTACTGCCAATAACGTAGCTAGCTTTATAGTAAAGTTAACAGAATTACTGCTATTGGTGTACTGTCAATAATGTAGCTAGGTAGCTAGCTTTATGGTAAAGTAAATAGAATTGTTGCCATTGGTGCACTGTCAATAATGTAGCAAGCTTTATGGTAAAGTAAACAGAATTACTGACATTGTTGTACTGTCAATAATGTAGCTAGCTTTATGGTAACATAAACAGAATTGTTGCCATTGGTGTACTGTCAATAATGTAGCAAGCTTTATGGTAAAGTAAACAGAATTACTGCCATTGGTGTACTGTCAATAATGTAGCTAGCTTTATGGTGAACTAAACAGAATTATTGGAATTGGTGTACTGTCAGTACTGATGCTAGCTTTATGGTAAAGTTAACAGAATTACTGCCATTGGTGTACTATCAGTAATGTTGCTAGCTTTATGGTAAAGTTAACAGAATTACTGCCATCGGAGTAGCGTCGATAACGTAGCTAGCTTTATGGTAAAGTTAACAGAATTACTGCTATTGGTGAACTGTCAATAATGTAGCTAGCTTTATGGTAAAGTAAACAGAATTACTGCTATTGGTGTACTGTCAATAATGTAGCAAGCTTTATGGTAAAGTAAACATAATTGTTACCATTGGTGAAATGTCAGTAATGTAGCTAGCTTTATTGTAAAGTAAACATAATTGTTGCCATTGGTGTACTGTCAATAATGTAGCAAGTTTTATGGTAAAGTAAACAGAATTGTTGCCATTGGTGTACTGTCAATAATGTAGCAAGTTTTATGGTAAAGTAAACAGACTTGTTGCCATTGGTGTAAAAGGGGATCGTTATGACATTGTTTTATTCTCACTAATTAAAAAGAGATTCTTTCAGTGTTCTCAATGAATTCTCAAACCTTTTGAGTATTCAATCAAATTTTAACCGTATCTTTCAATATTCTCGCTAAAATGTCGTGTATCTTTCTTCCTCACTAACCTAATATTTACAATTCTGTGATGATTTTTTTTTTTGATTTTTTTTTTTTTACATTTTCACCAAATGGCAAAAAAAACTGAGATATTCTAAGTAATCTTTTTTTTGAGAGTTGCAACATAAATGGTGCAGACAACATGGCTTCTTTCTGATTGATTCAATATCATTCTGCTGTATTTAGGAGTCGAGGCGGAAGTCCATTTCTTATACCAAATTCCTACGGGTATGTTCAGTGTCACTAATAATGTAAAATTGTAAATTTATTCCATGTTGTTTTTTCTGTATTGTGCAAATAACTGCTCAACTTTAATATGTACACCTGACCAATGCTTTAAACTCAAGCTGTCAGCAAACCGAAGTTTGTATCTAGACCAACTTGAGCAACTGAGAATATCATAAAATGGTCTTTGCTAACTCCGTGCTCCAGATAAGCTTTCAGTACAATGCATGTTGTACGCATGAAAAAAACATTACGTAATTACATTTATAAATGCGTATTTTTAAAAATCAAGTTTTGGACAAAGCATTAATGTAAAATGTTTACTCTTCAGTCATAACCATAAAAATATTGCGTATTTCCTCTTCCCCTTACATATACTTTCAACATTGCTTGTCTTTTTTAAATGGCATTATTTTTTGTCAAACAGCCGACAGAAAGGCCATTTCTTTTTTTCTTGCAAGCATCTACTAGTAAAATGTTACTATCTATGGAGCATGACTATTTTTGTAAGCTATTAAGTGTATACGCGGGAATTGGGTTCTCAATATTTATCGGCAATTTTTTAATGCGCTTTTAATTGAATTGAATGTTGTTTAACGGCTCATCAACACAGTTTAGGTTATTTAGAGCCGCCCCAGAGAGAGGGGAAGGATACATAGGAATCCGGGAACCTGCCCAACTTTTATTATCGAATAGATTCCTATGGTTCTTTTATGTGCTCGGATGATAGACCGATACACGGGACCGCCCGGTTTACATCCCAATCCGACGGACGAGGCTAAGGGAAAGTGTCTTAATGCGTTTTTAAAATAGATCGCGATGTTTGTTGTGCTTGATTAAGTTACGAGTGTTAGGTGTGCTAAATATTGGGTGGTTAAATGAACACTTCTGTTTGCTTTGTGGCTGTAAAGAGAATATTTGTTTGGTGCCTTCTACTATAGAGTAAATGAAGAAAACGCATTCTGCGCTTTCGTGCCGAGTGTAAGGACTTGAAAGTAAAAGGCGCTGATATAATTTTCTATTTAACATGAAGATTAACGGCATTTCTGTTTGGTTTAACAGGTTTAACTTTAATTAAACAGAATGTTGGGCTTGACGTGGGCGCTGCCCTATAAAAAAGAACTTTCTTAAAGTTTGTTATGCTTTATGATGTCACAGAACATTATATGCAATTAACAACGAGGTGCTTACTGTCTTATAATGTTAATAAACAGGTGTTTCCATTATAATTGGCCTTTTTATAGATTCAAGGTCTTCTGTGTTTGGCCCAAGGTGATCAACTGGCTCGAGTATATATAAATAGTGACAGGACCATTATTGCAACACCACTTACTGACAATTTTATTAAATAACTACTACATGATAGCTAGGGCCATTATGAAATATTATATCACATATCCCATTATATGGGTTAAATACTCTTTTTTTTTTCTTCACGAAAACTTAACATTGGCTATAACTTTCACATTTCTTGATATTTCTTCATCAAACTTTCAGTATATACTTGTTATGACAGCATCGACATGGCCGTACTAAAATATAAAGGTCAAGGTCACACTGAAGGTCATTATATGGGTTAAAGACTCATTTTATTATTCACGAAAACTTAGTCAGGCCAGTTTGTCAAGGTCATTTATCTGGGTCCAAAAAACCTTGTTATACTGACAAAGCGCTGACAGCCGACACACGTGTTCCAAGGAACACCCGTCTAGTATCTTTATATATTTACATCAATTTTTAATTACTACTTCATCTTTCATCAGTTATTGCGCACAATATGACCTATTTATGTGTCGACGTGCCGTGAATCACCATTCATTCATTCGTTCATTTTTGTAAAGAAACTGTTGCAATTGTAAAGGTCAGCCAGAAATGGTCGTATTGGGACAAAATATTTTACAAAGAAGTTTTTTGATTGTTAATAAAAGCCTTAAATAAAAGCCTTAACAAAGCATAACTCGATCACTAGTCGGACAAAGTAAAATTTGATCAGGTCACTCCTATATCAGTAAAAAAAGTTCAAATTTGTGCGACGATACAATTCGTTAATTATCATCTCTGTTAAACAATGATTTTATGAAGTTCTAAATTAAATGTTGTTTAGTGTTGTTAAATGTTCTTACTTGTTGTGTATAAATTGCGTGCATTAATGTGTTTACTAGGTAGTTGAATGGCGCATGTTAACCATATTAATGTTTTATTGTTTTTAACCATTTTTCTGCAGCTATTGTAAAAAGAAAAGTTGCAGTTAGTTAGAGAAAGGACACTTAGACACTTAGACTGTGATGTTGTAGACGTTTTAATCACATTACATTTTGTAACAAGAAATTCATATATGTCGAAGTTCCGCCATGAAAAAATGAGCAATTGTCAGAGAGTTTGCAAAATTTTGTATCCTAAGTTTGCTCACATGCTTGAACCAAACGCATACTCTGTCTATAATGAATCTTGAAGGAATACTATTTGCTGCATTATGTTTTGTTTTAGTCTTTTTTTTCCGAAAGAACTTAGGTCTTACGTTACTAAGCCATGTACCATTTGATGAACAGCAGCATATTGTACATACAGTGTTTTTTTAATGTGTTTTGTGAATGCAGCCTGTGCCATTGTGAAAAATAGCGGCGTTTTTCTAGAAATTGTGAAAATTGTGAAATATTATAACAAAAGAAAAAGAAACTTTTTTTCACTTTTATCGTCACAGTTTAATATCCCTTGGTTTTAAGTTTTGTTTTTGGTAAATACATACTAGTTTTGACACCAGCTTATATTAAGACTAGTATCCTTACTGTCTGGTTTTTAGCTCTACTGGCCAAGGGCCAGCAGAGCTTATGGGATGGTGTGTTGTCCGTCTTCCGTCGTCCGTCGTCGTCCGTCCGTTAACTTTTGCTTGTGTACACTCTAGAGGCCACATTTCTGATGCAATCATCATGAAACTTTGTCAGAATGTTTGTCTCAATGAAATCTCGGTCAAGTTCGAAAATGGGTCATGTGGGGTCAAAAACTAGGTCACTAGGTCAAATATTGGAAAACCCTTGTGTACACTCTAAAGGCCATATTTTTGACCCGAGCTTGATGCAACTTTGTCAGAATGTTTGTCTTAATTATATCTTGGTCAAGTTTGAAAATGGGTCACATGGGGTTAAAAAATAGGTCACTAGGTCAAATACTTGAAAAACCTTGTGTACACTCTAGAAGCCGTATTTCTGATCCAATCTTGATGAAACTTTGTCAAAATGTTTGTCTTAATTATATCTTGGTCAAGTTCAAAAATGGGTCACATGGTTTTAAAAACTAGGTCACTAGGTCAAACTTTGGAAAAACCGTGTGTACACTCTAGAGGCCATATTTTTGACCTCATCTTGATGAAACTTTGTCAGAATGTTTGTCTTAATGAAATCTCGGTCAAGATCAAAAATGGGTCATGTGGGGTCAAAAACTAGGTCACTAGGTCAAATACTTGAAAAAACTTGCGTACACTCTAGAGGTCATATTTGTTACCCAATCTTGATGAAACTTTGTCAAATTGTTTATCTTAATTATATCTTGATCAAGTTCGAAAATGGGTCACATGAAGTTCAAAACTAGGTCACTAGGTCAAATATTGGAAAAACCTTGTGTAGACTCTAGAGGCCATATTTTTGACCCGAGCTTGATGCAACTTTGTCAGAATGTTTATCTTAATTGTTTGTCTCAATGAAATCTCGGTCAGGTTTGAAAATGGGTCATGTGGGGTCAAACACTAGATCACTAGGTCAAATATTGGAAAAACCTTGTGTACACTCTAGAGGCCATATTTTTGACCCGAGCTTGATGCAACTTTGTCAGAATGTTTGTCTTAATTATATCTTGGTCAAGTTTGAAAATGGGTCACATGGGGTTAAAAACTAGGTCACTAGGTCAAATACTTGAAAAACCTTGTGTACACTCTAGAAGCCGTATTTCTGACAATCTTGATGAAACTTTGTCAGAATGTTTGTCTTAATTATATCTTGGTCAAGTTCAAAAATGGGTCACATGGTGTTAAAAACTAGGTCACTAGGTCAAACTTTGGAAAAACCGTGTGTACACTCTAGAGGCCATATTTTTGACCCAATCTTGATGAAACTTTGTCAGAATGTTTGTCTCAATGAAATCTCGGTCAAGTTCAAAAATGGGTCATGTGGGGTCAAAAAACTAGGTCACTAGGTCAAATACTTGAAAAAACTTGCGTACACTCTAGAGGTCATATTTGTTACCCAATCTTGATGAAACTTTGTCAAATTGTTTATCTTAATTATATCTTGATCAAGTTCGAAAATGGGTCACATGAAGTTCAAAACTACGTCACTAGGTCAAATATTGGAAAAACCTTGTGTAGACTCTAGAGGCCATATTTTTGACCCGAGATTGATGCAACTTTGTCAGAATGTTTATCTTAATTGTTTGTCTCAATGAAATCTCGGTCAGGTTTGAAAATGGGTCATGTGGGGTCAAAAACTAGATCACTAGGTCAAATATTGGAAAAACCTTGTGTACACTCTAGAGGCCATATTTTTGACCCGAGCTTGATGCAACTTTGTCTGTGTGTGTGTGTAATTCTAAGGTTTATAGTCCCTCCGCCAACGAACACGTCAAGGTATACCTGACGCGATGGGCACAATAGAGTCTGGACTTTTTAAAGGTGTAATTTTGAATTTTGAAGCTGATATAGACCTTGCCAACAGGTCTGTTTAATGCCTAAATATGTGCTGAAAGCGGTGTCAACAACAGCGGTTAATTCAACCTAATTTCGTGTATTGACACCTTCCGGTCCTAGCTTTGTTTGGCGTTGTGTTGTATGTGGTGCGTGCTTGTTTTGTAGTGTTATGATTATGTTTTTAACATATCATATTTGCTGGGGTTTGATGAGGGGTATGCCTGTACTACGCCATCTTGGGGATGATTAGCGTGTCCATTTGCAGCATACTAATACTTATGGTCATCGAACTGGGGCCTGTTCGGTTATTTCTGTGATGTATGTTTGTACTTGTTGGGGCATTTGTTGGGGTTAAGTTTGTTGGTTGCTGTGCCTGGGGCATAGCGTGTGTGTCTGGTCCGAGGTACTGTGGCAGCAATTCCACATCTTGTTCGCGCAAGGGGTTTGCTACCACTGGGGAGGAAAGGCCAATTATGGTCGATAACGGTTTCCAGTCAAGATTGCCCCTGTGTAAGTGTCCCACAGGTTGGTGATGAAAGGGACCGTAAGGAGGCGCGCCTTAGTCCTAAATGGGTATGTGCCGTGTTTACTGGGTTTAGAGTTAACATTACTATTGTACTTAGTTAAGAACTATTACACTATTATTACTGTAGTTGTTGGTTTTTAAGACGGTCACATCCCTTATGGTATAAAGCACAATAAAATTTAATGTTTTTGTATGGCTTCTACTGGTATACTTATTTGCTTAATTATTTATTTATTTTTTTACTTATAATTGTTATAATATCAAAAATTGAATGCCTAAAAAGTGGCCTAATATGTGCTATTCCCACTATAACACCGCTCGATATTTCCGTGGGACGCGTTTTATTGTATTTACTTATTCGTCCGGTGCGAATGTCAATGGTATTTACTTATATAGACAAATTTAATATCTTGTCCATACACGTAAGCGTACGTTAATACTCGGGGTATATATATATATATATATATATACGAATATTGGGTGATACCACATAGTAGGTAATTATATAAAAGGATAATATAATATTTCATACATACACATAGATATACATACATCCATTCACATAGTAGATATATACAGAATAGTATCATTACAGGTATTTATTATATATTCTTGCACACTCATACATATAAACATTTCACTTATTTCCTAGATGTTTCATTTTAATTGCGTCGACCTTAACCTGTCGTGTTCTACTGGCCTGACCTGACCTACTTTGGTGTCCTACTTAAAAATATGTATTTATTGCCGAGTTTCTTAACTATGTTATTCAGGGTCAGGGTCGATATAAGTGTCAAGGTCGGATTTGTCAATTTGGACAAAGCGCGGACCGGATGGAAATCACTTGGTTTTAAAGTGATATTATTGCTGATTTTATGGTCGAAATATACGATAAGCAAGGCACAACACACCACAATACAAATCAAATCAGCAACCATAGACTCAAGACAACCTATAGGCGAGACGGTTAGACAGTGCAATACCAGCATGCTCATGAAATACCCCCTACCAACTATATGATTAGGGTACCACAGGAGCAGTCCGTTATCCCATCGTCAACCTAATCCTGGAGTCAGTAAATTGGTGAAGTTTTCCATATATAAGTGTGTGAGCCATGTCAAAAATGTCACTGTTTTTAAGTTTACTGATGGTCCCATCCCTTCTGATGGGATGAGCACTTAGTGGGATAAATTTACAGCATAATTATATTGACTATTGTACGTTTACATACATATACCTGTACATACATTCATGCACACCAGATGCCCTCTCTCTCCCACTCCAGCGCGTTGTACGCCAAGGTCTGTCGAAGAGTTACATATAACAGTCTTATACCGGGGCGGGGGAGGGATGGCATCCGGCGCTTATGTGCTATAGATACTGGTAAATTTACATGCATACTCTTATACATACATACATGCAGACACATAGGATATATGTGGTAGCTCGACCTCACTGTACAACTTGTTATGACATATTGCTTAACCTAAAGGGGCTGTAACTTGCCTATGTTAATACTGTACTATTTCTATCATTACTAACTATACCGGCTCTGCTATGTACGCATGTTCTTTTATCCTTTAAAGTATCCCAAAGTGGTGTCGCGCTACCCCATCTTTTAAGTCTTCTTATAGCCTAAGCGATAATACGTTTGCACGCCCCAAAGACTACAGCGAGCATTCGTTCGCTGTATATGTGTCAGTGGAGAGACTCGCCTACTATGTACCAGCATAGTTGAGGCATTGATTTGGCAGCGCGACCCCACCGTGCAATGTTTGTCACCATTCTTGATATGGGGTCCGGTGCGATGCAACTTTGTCAGAATGTTTGTCTTAATTATATCTTGGTCAAGTTTGAAAATGGGTCACATGGGGTTAAAAACTAGGTCATTAGGTCAAATACTTGAAAAACCTTGTGTACACTCTAGAAGCCGTATTTCTGACAATCTTGATGAAACTTTGTCAGAATGTTTGTCTTAATTATATCTTGGTCAAGTTCAAAAATGGGTCACATGGTGTTAAAAACTAGGTCACTAGGTCAAACTTTGGAAAAACCGTGTGTACACTCTAGAGGCCATATTTTTGACCCAATCTTGATGAAACTTTGTCAGAATGTTTGTCTCAATGAAATCTCGGTCAAGTTCAAAAATGGGTCATGTGGGGTCAAAAACTAGGTCACTAGGTCAAATACTTGAAAAAACTTGTGTACACTCTAGAGGTCATATTTGTTACCCAATCTTGATGAAATTTTGTCAAATTGTTTATCTTAATTATATCTTGATCAAGTTCGAAAATGGGTCACATGAAGTTAAAAACTAGGTCACTAGGTCAAATATTGGAAAAACCTTGTGTACACTCTAGAGGCCATATTTTTGACCCGAGCTTGATGCAACTTTGTCAGAATGTTTGTCTTAATTATATCTTGGTCAAGTTTGAAAATGGGTCACATGGGTTAAAAACTAGGTCACTAGGTCAAATACTTGAAAAACCTTGTGTACACTCTAGAAGCCGTATTTCTGACCCAATCTTGAGGAAACTTTGTCAGAATGTTTGTCTGAATTATATCTTGGTCAAGTTCATAAATGGGTCACATGGTTTTAAAAACTAGGTCACTAGGTCAAACTTTGGAAAAACCGTGTGTACACTCTAGAGGCCATATTTTTGACCCGCTCTTGATGAAACTTTGTCAGAATGTTTGTCTCAATGAAATCTCGGTCAAGTTCAAAAATGGGTCATGTGGGGTCAAAAACTAGGTCACTAGGTCAAATACTTGAAAAAACTTGTGTACACTCTAGAGGTCATATTTGTTACCCAATCTTGATGAAATTTTGTCAAATTGTTTATCTTAATTATATCTTGATCAAGTTCGGAAATGGGTCACATGAAGTTAAAAACTAGGTCACTAGGTCAAATATTGGAAAAACCTTGTGTACACTCTAGAGGCCATATTTTTGACCCGAGCTTGATGCAACTTTGTCAGAATGTTTGTCTTAATTATATCTTGGTCAAGTTTGAAAATGGGTCACATGGGGTTAAAAACTAGGTCACTAGGTCAAATATTGGAAAAACCTTGTGTACACTCTTTGTCAAAATGTTTGTCTTAAAGGGGTTGATGCACTATTCCCAAACACAGTTTATTTTAAAGGGCTCTGAAAAACTTGAAAAAAGCTGAAAGAATTATCAAAATGCCATGAAAAATAAAGGAGATATGACCTATTCAAAATTTGCAAAGAACATAAATGGAGGCGGCCATCTTTGAACGATGACGTCATCGCGCCGCTTTACCATGTATGGCATATTGACAAAATGTATTTTAAAGCAAAGAAAACCACTGCAAATTGATTAAAAATAAATATAAAGATGTAAAATGTATACATTTTAGTATTATTTTTCATTGGCAGTGATTTTCTTTGCTTTAAAATACATTTTATCGATATACCATATATGGTAAAACGGCGCGATGATGTCATCGTTCAAAGATGGTCGCCTCCATTTATGTTCTTTGCACATTTTCAATAGGTCATATCTCCTTTATTTTTATGGCATTTTGATAATTCTTTCAGCTTTTTTCAAGTTTTTCAGAACCCTTTAAGATAAACTGTGTTTAAAAGTAATGCATCAACCCCTTTAATTATATCTTGGTCAAGTTCAAAAATGGGTCACATGGTGTTAAAAACTAGGTCACTAGGTCAAACTTTGGAAAAACCGTGTGTACACTCTAGAGGCCATATTTTTGACCCGATCTTGATGCAACTTTGTCAGAATGGTTGTCTTAATTATATCTTGGTCAAGTTTGAAAATGGGTCACATGGGGTTAAAAACTAGGTCACTAGGTCAAATACTTGAAAAGACCTTGTGTACACTCTAGAAGCCGTATTTCTGACCCAATCTTGATGAAATTTGTCAAAATGTTTGTCTTAATTATATCTTGGTCAAGTTCAAAAATGGGTCACATGGTGTTAAAAACTAGGTCACTAGGTCAAACTTTGGAAAAACCGTGTGTACACTCTAGAGGCCATATTTTTGACCCGATCTTGATGAAACTTTGTCAGAATGTTTGTCTCAATGAAATCTCGGTCAAGTTCAAAAATGGGTCATGTGGGGTCAAAAACTAGGTCACTAGGTCAAATACTTGAAAAAACTTGTGTACACTCTAGAGGTCATATTTGTTACCCAATCTTGATGAAATTTTGTCAAATTGTTTATCTTAATTATATCTTGATCAAGTTCGGAAATGGGTCACATGAAGTTAAAAACTAGGTCACTAGGTCAAATATTGGA
The DNA here is from genome assembly GCA_037043455.1 of Cyrtodaria siliqua. NCBI lineage: Eukaryota > Metazoa > Mollusca > Bivalvia > Adapedonta > Hiatellidae > Cyrtodaria > Cyrtodaria siliqua. The sequence continues at coordinate 32,577 of JAWPHD010004553.1, read as the reverse complement.
AAAACCTTGTGTACACTCTAGAGGCCACATTTTTGACCCGAGCTTGATGCAACTTTGTCAGAATGTTTGTCTTAATTATATCTTGGTCAAATTTGAAAATGGGTCACATGGGGTTAAAAACTAGGTCACTAGGTCAAATACTTGAAAAGACCTTGTGTACACTATAGAAGCCGTATTTCTGACCCAATCTTGATGAAACTTTGTCAAAATGTTTGTCTTAATTATATCTTGGTCAAGTTCAAAAATGGGTCACATGGTGTTAAAAACTAGGTCACTAGGTCAAACATTGGAAAAACCGTGTGTACACTCTAGAGGCCATATTTTTGACCCGATCTTGATGAAACTTTGTCAGAATGTTTGTCTCAATGAAATCTCGGTCAAGTTCAAAAATGGGTCATGTGGGGTCAAAAACTAGGTCACTAGGTCAAATACTTGAAAAAACTTGTGTACACTCTAGAGGTCCTATTTGTTACCCAATCTTGATGAAATTTTGTCAAATTGTTTATCTTAATTATATCTTGATCAAGTTCGGAAATGGGTCACATGAAGTTAAAAACTAGGTCACTAGGTCAAATATTGGAAAAACCTTGTGTACACTCTAGAGGCCACATTTTTGACCTGAGCTTGATGCAACTTTGTCAGAATGTTTGTCTTAATTATATCTTGGTCAAGTTTGAAAATGGGTCACATGGGGTTAAAAACTAGGTCACTAGGTCAAATATTGGAAAAACCTTGTGTACACTCTTTGTCAAAATGTTTGTCTTAATTATATCTTGGTCAAGTTCAAAAATGGGTCACATGGTGTTAAAAACTAGGTCACTAGGTCAAACTTTGGAAAAACCGTGTGTACACTCTAGAGGCCATATTTTTGACCCGATCTTAATGCAATTTTGTCAGAATATTTGTCTCAATTATAGCTTGGTCAAGTTTGAAAATGGGTCACATGGGGTTAAAAACTAGGTCACTAGGTCAAATACTTGAAAAGACCTTGTGTACACTATAGAAGCCGTATTTCTGACCCAATCTTGATGAAACTTTGTCAAAATGTTTGTCTTAATTATATCTTGGTCAAGTTCAAAAATGGGTCACATGGTGTTAAAAACTAGGTCACTAGGTCAAACATTGGAAAAACTGTGTGTACACTCTAGAAGCCATATTTTTGACCCGATCTTGATGAAACTTTGTCAGAATGTTTGTCTCAATGAAATCTCGGTCAAGTTCAAAAATGGGTCGTGTGGGGTCAAAAACTAGGTCACTAGGTCAAATACTTGAAAAAACTTGTGTACACTCTTGAGGTCCTATTTGTTACCCAATCTTGATGAAATTTTGTCAAATTGTTTATCTTAATTATATCTTGATCAAGTTCGGAAATGGGTCACATGAAGTTAAAAACTAGGTCACTAGGTCAAATATTGGAAAAACCTTGTGTACACTCTAGAGGCCACATTTTTGACCCGAGCTTGATGCAACTTTGTCAGAATGTTTGTCTTAATTATATCTTGGTCAAGTTTGAAAATGGGTCACATGGGGTTAAAAACTAGGTCACTAGGTCAAATATTGGAAAAACCTTGTGTACACTCTTTGTCAAAATGTTTGTCTTAATTATATCTTGGTCAAGTTCAAAAATGGGTCACATGGTGTTAAAAACTAGGTCACTAGGTCAAACTTTGGAAAAACCGTGTGTACACTCTAGAGGCCATATTTTTGACCCGATCTTGATGCAATTTTGTCAGAATATTTGTCTCAATTATAGCTTGCTAAAGTTCGAAAATGGGTCACACAGGGTCACACAGGGTCAAAAACTAGGTCACTAGTACACTCTAGAGGCCATATTTCTGACCCGATCTTGATGAAACTTTGTCGAAATGTTGTCTTAATTATATTTTGGTCAAGTTCGAAAATGGGTCCCATGGGGTCAAAAACTAGGTCACTAGGTCAAATACTAATTATATTTTGGTCAAGTTCGAAAATGGGTCCCATGGGGTCAAAAACTAGGTCACTAGGTCAAATACTTGAAAAACCTTGTGTACACTCTAGACACCATGTAGTACGACTCGATTCATCAATGGTATAACAGCCAGTAGAGCGTTCACAGGCCCTCTTGGGCCTCTTGTTGTTTTTTTTCAGATTGTGAATTTTTTGGATATAATTGTGAAAAAAGTATACTTTTTGGCATTGTGAATGGGGCCGAATAACAGCCCAAATTAGGCGTAAAAAAAACACTGACATACAATATATAGGGGAAATTCCCTAGTTGTGTTTCTTTTTCATTTCAGTATATATAACTTATATAATAGTCTCATGATTACAGTTCAGAAGCCTATTACTCTTAAGTAAATATATCTTAAAGGGACACATGGCAATCTTTTAGATGCCTTGAGTTTTGTATTTCTAAAGTTTATAGTCCCACAACACGTTAGCACACAATAGAGTCTGCATATGAGCTTTGAATTTAGCATTGTTTAATGGTTGAGAAACACATTATATTTGTGTACTAATTACGCTGTATCCCCTACATGCTGCGCTGAAGCTAAGTACAACACAGGAAGTGTGCAGGTCCAAATGGTTTATTTATAGCACAGGTAATGTTTATGTAAACACAAGAGTTAAAAAGTCAGCGTGTCCTTTTAACGAAATGTACATTTCTAATCAGATGTTTCTATTAACGGCTGGGTACATCGGGGAATTTAATGCAAATTTGACGGTAATATTATACACAAATACTTGACACAAAGTCTCTATCATCTCCGTTAAGGTTAAAAATAAGCATAAGCATGCTCTGACTTTAATATATGCGAGCAGGTGTCAAGTTAAAATGATACAAAAGAGGCTAATTTTAAAAAATTCAAGATTGCCATGTGTGCCTTTAAGAATCAGTTGTTACATTGTGTCCCTTAAAGTGGGTTCAACTGGCATTCTTAAGAAGAATCCAAAATGATAAAAAAAATTGTATATGTCAAAATAGTGTTAGGTCCGTCTTTTTAAAATTTTAATACACCATAGATTGGAATCAGGTGCAAAATGTTTTCCATATAATCCCTAATAAACGCCCCTGGTGGGCGTGGGGCGGGGTGCAAATTTTAAATCAGGCTTTATTTAATGATTTTCTTTATCAATAAAACCAAAATCTGAATGTCAATCAATCAATCAATCAATCAATCAATCAATCAATCAATCAATCAATCAATCGATCAATCAATGCATCAGATTTTAAGTTTTCTAGTGATTTTGTGTGTACCATTATCAATGAAACAGATTAACTTGCATGTTTTGGTAAATTTAAAAAAAAAAAATTCCGAAAAAAACACGGGGAGGCATTTATTAGCGGAGGGGCATTTATTATGGAGTATACGGTATATTAACCCTGGTGCATAACCTAGGATAGCATGTATCACTGTCCAGATTGAATTTCCTTGTAAACATATAAGGAGTCATTATTTGAGACTCATTCATTATAATGTTCAGGTGCCTAAAGAATAGAAAATGTCGCTATTTGTCAATTTGATGTCGGACTGATTAAGCCTGATTACCCCCCTTTAATAAATACTTGAGGTTAAAATAATAGGACAAAGATTAACAATGATTGCTCTCTTGTCTGAGAGCATTGTTGTACATATATGAATGAAATGTGAAATGTCACCTTTTTGAAATTAGCTCAATAAGATTTAATTTCATTATCTGTTATTATATTACTGTATTCACATTCAACAGTGTCAGATTGAAAATTTGATCTGATCATGATTGTTTTGTCTGTCTCAAATCAGCTGATTCACTTTTGCTGTCATGTAGAGATATATTTACTTGACAAAACTGCCAGATTTAAATTTGAATTCTAATAAATAGAGGCCATTATGTTACGTCTCACTAATGCTGGTATTATTCTGATAATTGATGACCCGCCAACCTTAAATTTTATGGCAAACTGGAGGTAAAAATTTCCAAAATGTATATTGCCTCTGACACCCATAAAAGTAAGAATTATACCCAACCAAATGGACATTTATAGTCTGTTCCAGTTTGTAATTGCTGTTATGAACTTTTTCACAATAATCACTTATAAGCAAGCATTCGTTTGCAACGTTGTTTTCGGAAGAATGGCGACCAAGGAATATGTCAACTTTGGTGTGGCCTTAATTGTCTTTAGAAAACACAAAAGGCCTACAATGTTTATAAACTAATGCTTAAATTAAAATCATGAGTAAATTAAAAGTAATATGCTATGGAAAAAAGTTTTTATCACCATGTTTGCTTTCGTGAAAAAAACATCACATTTTTTTTTCCTTCCTCCAACCCTACGTTTTTTCAAAAGATATCAGTAAAACAACAAATAAGAGAACACTGGCCTATACAATGTTTTTGCAATGTGCTGCATATACTTCACATTACGTTGTCCGAGTATTAACTTTCATACCCCATCCAACCACTTCTCCAAAAAGCGAAAACGGGGTTGGCTGGGGTATATGAAATCAATCTTAATTTCGGCTTAAAAAGTTTGCATATTGTAAAATTAAAACATAATAGGTACTTTTTAGCTTGACTATTCGAAGAATAAGAGAGCTTATGTAATCACCCCGGGGTCGGCGTCCCACATCAAGGTTTGCGTGTAAGCTGTGTTTACAAGTCTATATCCCTTACATTTCTTATCCTAGCACAACCAAATTTGGCCATGGGCTTCCTTATAGCATTATCTTACGGGCTGCCTAAGCAATTTTGGTTCCTGTAACCCATGGGCTCCCTTGGAACCCAAATTATGATAGCCCATAAAATGTGTCCCATTTCACATCAAATTGTGCGTGTAAGCTGTGTTTACAAGTCTATATCTCTTACAATTCTTACCCTAGCACAACCAAATTTGGCCATTAGCTTCCTTATAGCATTATCTTAAGGGCTGCTTAAGTAATTTTGGTTCCTGTAACCCCTGGGCTCCCATGGAACCCAAATTCGGATAGCCCTTAAAATGTGTTGTAAAGGGTTGGATAAGTAATTTTGTCTTCTGCATATTCTGGGCTCCCATGGAACCCAAATTGTGATGGCCCATAAAATGTGCAATAAAGGCAGATCTAGGTTTGCATGTAAGCATGTATATATCTATAATTTTGGTTTGGGATTTCTTATAGCATTATGCATCTTATGCATACTTCACCCATATTGGGGCATGGGCTCCCTCCTTCACCCCCCTCCCCCCTCCCCGCCCCCACTCCCATCCCCCTCCACACTTTTATTTTTTAACTTTTTTTTTTTACATATTTCTGTGTTGTTTTAGTAAGTTCTGACACATATATGGTGCCCCACCCCCCACTCGCCTCTCACCACCCCTCCCCCCGCCTCTCACCCCCCTCCCCCCCCCAACCCCAATTGATTATTTTTTTTGGACATATTTCTGTGTTGTTTTAGTCAATTCTTACACATATATGTTCCCCCCTCCCCCCAACCCACTCCCGCCTCTCACCACCTGCTCCCCCCATGCACCACCCCCACTTGAAACTCCATTGTTTTTTTACATATTTCTGTGTTGCTTTTGTCAATTCTTAAACATGTTGCCCCCTCCCCCGCCACTCCCAAACCCACCCCCACCCACCCGCCACCTCCACACACTCGAAACTAGAATTTTTTTAAATTTTTATTTATATTTTACATATTTCTGTGTTTTTTGGTCAATTCTTACACATAGCTTCTTACACATATGATGCTCCCTCCCCAACCCCCAGCTTCTTACACATATGTTGCTCCCTCCCCCCACCCCCTGCTTCCCCCCCCCCCACCTCCCCCCACACACACTTGAAACTCTTCTTTTTTTCTTTTTTTTTACATATTTCTGTGTTGTTTTGGTCAATACTATGTTGCCCCCACCCCCTCACCCTCCACCCCACCCCCACGCTCGAAACTGGAATATTTTTATTTAATGTTTATTGTTTTTTTACATATATCTGTGTTGTTTTGGTAATTTCTTACACATAGCTTCTTACACATATATGTTGCCCCCTCCACCCCCCTCTCACACACTACCCCCCCCCCCCCCCCCCCCCCCCCACACCACTCAAAACTTTTCTTTTTTTTTGTTGTGTTGTTTTTGTCAATTCTTACACATAGCTATCTTGTGCCCCCAACCCCACCCTACATTGTTGTGGCCTTGTTTTCTGATGTTATATACTAGCTATAAATTTATTATTCTCTTAAAAATCGAATAATCGAGCTGCACTGTTCTCCGACAGCTCTTGTTAAACAGGTTATCACATTTTTTTCAGTAAAAATTGTTTTTAAACATGTTTTATTGTCGAAATATCCGTTATACAATCCTGCTAATATAAGGTTTTCCATTGCTTAATGAAATTAAGACGAGACCCCGTAATGTGATAATGCAGAACATCTTTGGACATCTGTACAACTTCCTGAAGTTTCTTTAACTTGCCTTCTGTGTGAAACTTAAAGTTCTCCGGCCATGTTTTGTTTCATGAACATGTTTATGTTTGTTTAAATCGAAATCAATACACAACAATAAATATTTACAATTCACACATTGCAATATCTGTGAAAAGATTTTATTTGATGACATAGAGAACTTTGAACAGGTAAATTAATACACAGGTAAATGTATTTATCAATTATCTGACAATAGTTGTGCAGCTATACAATTCAGATTTACCTTATTTCCTCATCACTAGAGCAGTGGCAAAAAAAACAATAAACGTGGCTCCAGCATAAATGGAGTGTCTTACAATAGAATTTGCAGCAACTCTGCAGTTCAGGGTGAGAAGGTTCTAGGCCCTTTCTCCATATGTTATCTCGATGTACATGGAGGATGAGCCTGGCATGTTCATTCCTGTTAGGTGCCATATAACCTTTCATGTGTTGATGCGCCTTAAAACCCCAATTCAATTCAATTATTTCCACATGTAGTCACACAGTGGTAAAAGTAGTATCTTAAGTCATGCAAATAATACTTATTTTTACATACAACTTAGTAGCGGTTTTCAATATATGTTTCTCTCCGAGACTATCAAGAAATGTTCATATGATGTTTAAGAGCTAAATTTGTTAATTGATAGTGCTACAAAAAGGGTGGCCATTCATCTTTAAAACCTGTTGCTCGAAATCTCCTGTTTAAATATGGAGTCAACCAGCTTGCTGTTTTTGGAGAAACTAACCCACCAAATAACCGCAAAATTACACCACAAAAATGTTTATCAAAACTCTATCTAGGCAGGGTCGATATACATTAACATTACGTTTATATATCGATCCTGACCTAGGTGGTCATATAATAATGTTTATATGTGCCAGTTAATGTATAGGTTTATTCAGAAGTTCTTAAAATACCCGTGATTGGATATGCGCTGAAAGAATTATGAGTTGTTAACTTTTAATTCAACGCTTCTGTTTTGGTTTGGCCTGGCTTTTTGAAGCCATTAATATAGAGTCTATAGAGTTTGGATTTTCAAAATATGTAAGTTACATATTTATACCTAGTCGTCAATAGGTATAGAAATGGTGTAAATAATTTTGTAAAATTTGCCTGTTGATGACAGGATAGGGACTTTAAATATCCATAGTTTGTAGAGACCCAGGTGCTGAATGTGTCCATTTCAATCTATCGCTGTCACCCGGTATTATTCGATTCTTAGGTCTGGTCTCAAAAACATTCGGACATCTCAAATCATCAACATGTCCCATTGCTGTCACCTGTAACAAACGAGAAAAGAAAATAGTTGCTCAAATGTAACGAAATAAACAACAATCCAATAACACCGATCTCTTTATTTAAGTGCAAAAATGCATGTAAGGGAGATAACTGTTTAATGAGACATTGAATATTAGTGCATTTTCCGATGACATTTGGTGAGGTTAAAGCTCATACATATTAGAGTGTGTGTTTTTTTGTGTGTTTTTTTCTTCAGACTTTGATCTTCATTTATAAAACAAAGATGACAAACTTTTAAAAACATGACATGTGATTATGTGTATTGAATCACAAGAAAATAGGTCTACCTGTCAAAACATGACGATCAAAATATGACGGTGATTTACCAGACTTGATTTTAGGCAATAGTGGACCAATATATATAATAGTGGACCAATATATATAATAGTGGACCACTATATATCAAAGGATTATCAATAAATGCCGATCATACGATTCAAAGTTCTGTAAACATACACAGGTGTTTATTGTGACTGGTCGTCACTGTGACATCAAACCAGATAAGACATTGTACTGTTTTGTCAGCGTACATGGGGTTTGTACTGTTTTGTCAGCGTACATGGGGTTTGTACTGTTTTGTCAGCGTACATGGGGTTTGTACTGTTTTGTCAGCGTACATGGGGTTTGACTAATTTATAACATGATGCCAGTAGTCAATCAGTTTTAGCTCGACTATTCGGAGAATAAGAGAGCTTATGTAATCACCCCGGAGTGGGCGTGTTTTTATATCAATTATAGCTCGTGTTGGATTTCACGATCTTCACCGGATACTCATGAAAGATTATTATAATCCATTTCAAGGAATCAAACCCATAGATACCTCAGACAATCAAAAGCACGTGCAACTGTGTTATACTGTAACCGATTGTCAGTATACTTTAACAATGGGGCAGAGATGTCTAAGCACTGACATTATGTTAATTTACTGATTGACTGACATTATGTTAATTTACTGATTGACTGAGATGCAACTTACTATAATTAAATACGTAATTAATTCTGACTGTTCAGATATATATACTGAAAATACATGAGTATTTCCGTAAACATTATCTTTAAGAAATGCGAGGCTCCATCAGTGTGAATGCCCAGCATGTCTAAACATTTTTAAACTATATAAATATGAAGACATCCACTTAATAAGAACAGTCACTATTTATCATGCTATTTTAAATAAAAAAGAAATTAAATTAGATAAGAAAAGTATGTTATATGACCTGTCAGGTATAGCTGTGCCTAATTTTCAGATGATAAACCACCATTATTTGGTCACTCCACAGCGGTGGAACCAAGATTTCAAATTATAGGTGGGGGAGTAAAGTTTTGAGAAAGAATTGCACAATGGCAAACAAAAAAACCACCCCAAAACCTTAATCATCAGCCTGTTTTTAGCTCTACTGATCAAAGATCAGCAGAGCTTATGCCGTGGTGTGGCGTCCGGCGTCTGTCTGTCCGTAAACTTTTTTTGTAGTGACTACACTCCTCTGAAAATGCTTGACAGATTTTCATGAAACTTCACAGGAATGTTGCTCTTGATGTCTAGTTGATCCTAGCAAATATTCAGGTCGGCGGCCATGCACCACTGCTAAAAATAGATTTTAAAAATGCGATTTTATGGCAACTACTTCTGAAAAAAACCATCAGTGATAGTGATTTGAAACCTTTACCAAAAGGACTGGCATGACATGTAGTTGGTCCTAACCAAAGTTCATTTTGATCGGATGTTAAACATGGCCACCAGCGGCCATCTTTGTTTACATAGAGTTATATAGAAAAAACTTGTGGCGACTACTCCTCTGAAACAACACGATGGAATTTTATTAAACTTGACAGGAATGTTGCTCTTGATGTCAAGTTGATCCTAGCAAAATTCAGGTTGGCAGGAAATTCAAGATGGCCACCATAGCTAAAAATAGATTTTAAAAATGTGATTTTGTGGCGACTACTTCTCAAAAACCATAAGTGATATTGATTTGAAACCTTTACCAAAATGACTGGCACGACATGCAGTTGGTCCTAACCAAAGTTCATTTTGATTGCATATCAAACATGGCCGCCAGTGGCCATCTTTGTTTACATAGAGTTACATAAGAAAAACTTTTGGCGACTACTCCTCTGAAACTGCCTGTCGGATTTTCATGAAACTTCACAGGAATGTTGCTCTTGATGTCTAGTTGATCCTAGCAAAAATTCAGGTTGGCCAGAAATTCAAGATGGCTGCCACAGCTAAAAATGGATTTTTAAAAAACAAGTTTGTAGCTTGAAAACTGTAAGTGATATTGATATGGGACTTTTTCTAAAATTATCAGCATGACATGTTGTTGATCCTTGTAAAAAAATATTTTGATTCAACATTAAACATGCCGCCAGTCGCCATCTTTGTTTACATAGAGTTATATAATAAAAAAGTGTAGTGACTACTACTCTGAAACTACTTGAAGGATTTTCATGAAACTTCACAGGAATGTTGCTCCTGATGTATAATTGATCCTAGCAAAATTTCAGTCAGGCCGGAAATTCAAGATGGCCACCATGGCTAAAATAGATTTAAAAAAACTAATTTGTAGTGACTACTTCCTGAAAACTATAAGTGATATTGATATGGGACTTTTTCTAAAACGATCAGCATGACATGGGGTTGGTCATTTTTGAAAATCTTTTTGATTCAAAGTTAAACATGGCGGCCATCTTTGTTTACATAGTGTTACATAGTAAAAGCTTGTAGTGACTACTCCTATGAAACTACTTTACGGATTTTCATGAAACTTCATAGGAATTTTGCTCTTGATAATCTAGTTGATCCTAGCAAAAATTTCAGGTCGACTGGAAATTCAATATGGCCACCACGGCTAAAAATAGATTTTTAAAAAACATGTGTGACTGCTTCTTGAAAACTGTAAGTGATATTTGATATGGGACTTTTTCTAAAATGATCAGCATGACATGTTGTTGGTCTCTGTTGAAAATTTTTTTGTTTCAGTGTTAAACATGGCTGCCACGGCCATCTTTGTTTACATAGTTATATAGTAAACATGAAAAATTTTGTTAATTTTAATATTTGTCTATTATACTTACGACAACATTACAATTGCAAGATACTCAACTTGCCTTAATCCACGAACGGAAAAACTTCCCCAAATACCCTTCCCGGGACTCCCGGCACCAAGGGCGCCGCCAAATACACCCGTACAAGCAAGAGTCACACAGAGTTACTTCCTCTTTCCGCAAATAAGTCCTAAATTAAGGAGGGGTGGGTAGTTAATGTTGTCGTAAGTATAATAGACAAATATTAAAATTAACAAAATTTTTCATATTGGTCTATAGATAGCTTACGACAACATTACAATTGCGACTTTAACACAATGAGCTGGGGTGGTACAATGTAACCTGTTATGAGTGCCCGAATATGTAAAGGGGATTTGAACAACTCTGAACAACAAGTAACAAAGCACGCTCAAACCTGCTCTAATTACAAGAAATTAAAGCAGACGAGAGCATGAACCCAAGCAACTTACACTCACCATAGCGTAATCTGGGATCCTGACTGGCGATACAGCCAGTAGGAGGAGCCTCTAAAACTTCTTAGATGGGCAGATGAACGTTACAAGGTGAATATGGCAACCTCATAAGTCCTTCAATTCGTTCAAGGACAATAAGTCCACCACCATCTAAAATTATAATCGGCAATTTCAAGCTAATCCATGGAACAGAAAAATTTTTTTTTGTATTACATAGATCATTTAAATAAGTATCGACCCCCTGATTCAATACTTAAAATAACAGCTTCATAACTGAGCTGTAAATGTAACTATGAACACCAGATAACTGTGTGAAGCATAGAATACTATGAACAATACAATATGTATAAACCAAACACCTTTGGAACATAGTGGTATGAAGTGCTTACAAACCAAGATAAGCAAAATAATAAATAAAACTGCAACCGATTTGTATGCCCAAAGTTACAGACTTGGGCAAGGCCAAGTCAGCTAACTGGCAGAGCAGCACAACCCCATGACTGACTGGGTAGTAAGAACTGGACCCAGTGAAAAATTATTTAAGATAGAATCTAACAAATAATTTGTGAATTTTAAGAATATAAAGGCTCTGACTTTAGTAGCCTTATTGGAGTTGCATTAGGTATACACCCAGACAAAACCAAACAGATTGTTACTGGAATATCCCCAGAAGGGGTTAAACGAGATCCCTTTAGTAGCATGAGCCTGATGACACTTCAGTTCCTAGAATGGGCTCACTAAATCTGAGCCACAAGGCTAAAAGAAGATAGTCTAAAGGGTAGTCTATCTAAGATTAACCGAAAAGTTCAAAGGAGGGCCGGAGAACAGAAGTCAAACAGGCCAAAAAGAGCCACTTTAACTTCTAAGTATTCTAAACTAAGAAGGGGAGTGATATAAGCTCAAAGTGGGAAACAAGAAAAAAAAACCAACTCCGACTGCGGTGGGAGTGTAAACAAACAATGCGTTACACTTATTCTAACCAGCTAAACCTCTGTGACCTCAGAGTAGCCCAGTGAAGGACCTCCTAGAGGTACAATTGTGTGAGCAACTATTACAGAAACTGAAGTCTGAAGATGTAGTTTGAATCGACAAACGTGAGGTTGCATACTGATTCCGAATGAATCAGTGGCAGAGGTAGACTGTAAAACCTGATATAAACCCCGCTTAGGGAAGAAATCAAGATGGACAGAAGTGCTGCCCGTACGAACTGCGACGCCCGTAAAGCAGGCGTAATATTGATAACTAAACCAGGCGTAATTTTGATGGTGACCAGGCGTACAGGTGGTTTTGATAAGAATGTAGAAACCAGGCGTAAAATGAGGCGTAATATGTAATTGAGTCCGTCTGGCCAAAAACCAGGCATAAATAAAACCAGGCGTAAATAGAGCCAGGCGTAAATAAACCAGGCGTAAATAATAAAAGAATTTATTTATTCAGGGCAACACACCTAGTTAGTGAACAAACCTACCATGTGGCCCTCTAAGCCAAACTGAGAGATCCTTAGACATGCATTTAGGGCAGCTCTACGAAACCCCTAGACCACGGCAGAATGTCCCCTTGAATGTGGCTGTGTATGGGCACGCACCCCCCCCCCCCTTGTTCTGACCAAGGCAGAATGTCACCTTGAATGTGGTTGTGCACACGCATTCACCCGCAAATCTGTGTTCTAGTAAAAGATCTAGCCGAAAAGAAACTGTGTTTCCATACGAATGTGGCATATAGAACCAATAAATAAATAGATGCCAGATGTATCTCAAACTGCCTGAAGGAAAGACTTCAAAAAGAGAAGTCCGGCTCTTATGGCATAATTAATGTACGGATTAGAAGCCGGGTCTAACAATAGTATAGCCTACCATAATGTTAGGAACTTACTCATACTGATAGACCTACTCTCTAAACTGATAGAAAACAAGGAGAATGTATCCTGGTTCTAGCAATATTAAACAGGAGGGGGTATGAAAAACAAATACGCCAACTATCATCAGTACCCCTAGGGCTAATGGAGAACGAACCCTGGCACTACAGCCCATTAACTGTATGACTGTATGGAGAAGTGGGAGGGGTAAGGAATCTAGAAACTGGACAATGATCTTAGCTGCAAGAAAAGGAGTGTTATGTCCTGCAACCGCATCTAATAAGCTACACAAGGAACGCAACCCCAGAGGTAAGAGATGAATGACGAAGAACTCCATCAGACAAGGCTTAGTCAGAGGAACCGCGAACAAACCCACTTAGGGTTGAGGATAGCGGCTTTGAAGCCGATTACTCCGAACTTACTGAAACTGCCTAACAGGTGTAAACCGGGGGCGGAGAGCAGCCCGTGCTTGGCTGCCCGCTCATTAGTACCGTCGCCTTCGCTTTGCAGCTCCGGCTCTGGAGGTACCCCGTGGAGATTTAAGCGGTACAGAAGGAGACCTTAATCAACCCTAGGGTAATCCCAAAACCCCACAGGTGTATCAGTGAGAAAACACGCATAATACACTCGTGCTAAGGCTCTGGTGAAAATAAGTTTTTCTAATAAGAAAATCCTTATATTCACGACAAACCAAAAATGATTCTATTAATAACTTATTATGTACTCTAACCTTGATACTTAAGCAGCAAAACATAATGCGCTAAAACAGAGACGACAAAAGGTCAACAGCGGCATTATGTCTGTCGATATTTCACAAGTGAAACACAAACAATGAAATATAAGGTATATCATAATATCCACAAAAAAAAACAAAAAAAAACAACAACAAGATGCCAGTTGTCTTTGTGGCTGGTATGGGACACGTAAAACCGGACTCCTCCCTTACAGGGCGAAAGCTCTATCAACTGAGCTAACCGGGACACCATCATAAAACAGAGGTGAGTGGCAGTGATATCAAGTAAGAGACTAACCACTCAGCCACGGAAGTCCCCCATATCAACTTACCAGCAAAAGGAAGACTCAGCCAGCAACTGCATGTGCAAATGAATAAAACAGCATCTGCCACTGTAATTAATTTATATAACTTACCTCAAAAAAGGTGGTGATATACATGTACATAGATATCATTAACTTTTCAATTTAGAGGCACACAGAGCAAAGTAGCCGGGTATTAGATAGATACTAGTATACAATATTAGTAAAAGTATTCATATTAGCCTGGTAGAAAGGTTTAAGTAGCAGGGCGAATTAACCGCCTACCTCTTAATGACACCCCTTGATATAAATACTACCGGCGCTAAATAAAATAAATGCTCATATACCTGCAAGTCTGATGAGCATAATCCATAGACTGGCAATAATCATCTTAGTCCTGCCACAAACAGTACTCAACAAGGCGATAGGACAAGTTGAATTAGGTGTCCTGATAAGGAAAACCATATACAGAAAGAAATAAACTGATTTACTTCTTAAGACTGTGGCTACAATTAACGCTGAAACCTATGCACGTTATGGCGAAGGCCATGAATTCTTACCCTAATCATTAGAGTATGACGGAGAAGCCGTAGTCACTTACATCATCCTTGATATTCTTGTGACGGAACTCGACAGCAGGTATCGACTTCTATCGAGGTTACCTGCAAAACAAGTTCTGTAGTTAAGTCCGTAAGGACAGAAAAGAACAAAGTAATTCACTAAGAATCTTTAGTTTAAGACAAGTATCAGATTCCTGTAGTGGTTATAAAGCAAACCATGAGAGGAAATACTTTAAATTGAATACTCTTAACGCTTTTTGTAAACGCCGAGATATTCAAAGATATAAAAGCATTAAATAAGTTTCTAAAATCGAGAACATAGGTAGACAATGCTTAAGAAGTGTTTACAAATGTTGCAACAACTTGGAAAAAAGGGTAATTCTGTTCGACAAAAGAATGAATTCTATTTGAGAATAGAATACCACCAGGCCTGCTATTAATCAGAATCAGAGATAAGACTTCGATAATTTACCTTCTCTGATGTAGATGGCCTGTATAGAGCGCCCTGTCAGTAGGAAGATATGACTTCCCTATGAATTAAAAAGGCCTTTCCCAGTAGGGAGCACTGTCTAGGAAAGTATGATTTCCTAAAGAGGTCTCAGTCCTATTGATGGTAAGTGTTTCTGACACCACACTGAAAAGGAAGAACAAGGAAAGTGTCTCTGACACATTTTACTAGTATGTTAAAAGTATGTGTCAGAAGTGGGATCTGAAACCACGTGTAAGGTCGTGGACCAGAACACTCGTTTATGAAGGTATAACCTTGAGTCTGGGGCATTAGACCATTCGGCCCTCCTGACAGGTAATCCATATGTTTATCTTTATTTCTTAATTGCTATCATATGATTTGATTACCTGTTAGTTCAATGTCATGTTCACATTGTTATGAATATTACAATAAAATAGTCTATTCTATTCTATTTAATCTGTGATTATACAACACGTAAGAAATTATAATAACAGATAATTGTGACCCATGACAGAAACTTCCCTTACATGTGAGTACCAACACATAAACCTAAGTCCTCTTCCCATACCATAGAAAGAAGTCTTATTTAGCTTCCCTCCAGACAACTAGTCTGGATTTTATACTAGCAGAGACCTTCAGAAGAGACTATATCCTTCGTTAGGTGGCCCTAACCATAACAACGGTATTGAATACAGTAAGAATACCGTAAGAATACCCTTTCGGCCCTAGGCCGTGCTTAAAAGCATAAATTTCAGCTGAGGAAGTATTACCTGAGCTGTCTCTAGACAGGTGACGGTTGCTCCTAGACCGCCCTCTGTGTGTTGACTCTCTGAAAGGTGACCTGGAGGAGTGAATGGAATCTGTTCTGAGGACCTTCAGATTACCCATGAGGCAGAGAGTTTGTAGTCGGCGTGACCCCCGCACTACCTGGTAGCTTGAGCAGGAGTGGGTGGGGTACGGGACTTTCTTTAGTGAGCGCAAGATAGTCGACGTCGTTCATTGACTGAGCTAAGCGGGCTATTTGGTTGTCTCCAAGCGAATGCGACCACTCCAACAGTGTACCCACGAGGTAGAGAGTTATCTGAGTCACCATGGTCCCCCGGACAGGAGTGGGTGGGGTATGGGACTGCATATGGCTGGGTTGGGGGACATCACCGATAGAAGGTCAGGACTTCGTACGGGTGATGTTTCCAATCCCTGGGAGTCCGGACGGGCCGTAGTGGGCTAGGGCCCGACTCCCCATTGATGTTTCCTTCACAGGAGTGGGTGGGGAATGGGACTGCATATGGCTGGGTTGGGGGACATCACCGATAGAAGGTCAGGACTTCGTACGGGTGATGTTTCCAATCCCTGGGAGTCCGGACGGGCCGTAGTGGGCTAGGGCCCGACTCCCAATTAGACTAAGGTCCCACTCCCCATTGCTGTTACTGAAATATAGAAAATAACAGCAGAAGGTGTTCTAAAAGCACCAACTGTGATTATATAACAAACAACACGAACCCAATAATATAAGAAAACTATTTACTGGAGTGTTGACACGAGTAGGAGGGGTGTCTACGTTCCGGTGTCAATTCAAAACTTCTAATAGAAGTTAAAAGCTATTTTTCGACAGAATTTACAAATGTTGGTAAACCGGAAGTAGACAGAATATGGTTGTTTACGAATTGCGGTCTGAATTAACTGCGTAAAGAACAAAAGCCGGTGTAAAAAACACCAATTACGATCATAAACTCGTAAGAAAATAACATATGGGAAGTAAAATTAAAGTAATAAAACAATTAAAACCATTTGTTACGTGGAAAAAGACAAATATTTTGAGACCGTCGATTTATCGCGTTCTTTACCGATGACGCCACGACGGAAAGAGGAAGTAACTCTGTGTGACTCTTGCTTGTACGGGTGTATTTGGCGGCGCCCTTGGTGCCGGGAGTCCCGGGAAGGGTATTTGGGGAAGTTTTTCCGTTCGTGGATTAAGGCAAGTTGAGTATCTTGCAATTGTAATGTTGTCGTAAGCTATCTATAGACCAATACTTGTAGCGACTACTCCTCTGAAACTACTTGACAGATATTCATGAAACTTCACAGAAATATTGATCTAGCTATCAAAAACGTATCAGTAGAGCTTCAAGGCATTGACCTCTTGTTATATTTTAAAGGGGTTGATGCACTATTTTCAAACCTATTTATTTAATAGGGCTCTGAAAAACTTGAGAAAAAGATGAAAGAATTGTCAAAATGCCATGAAAAACAAAGGAGATATGACCTATTGAAAATTTGCAAAGAACATAAATGGAGGCAGCCATCTTTGAACGATGACGTCACCGCGCCATTTTACCATATATGTCATATTGACAAAATGTCTTTTAAAGCAAAGAAAATTACTGCAAATGAAAAATTACCATACAATTGATACATTTTACATCTGTATATTTATTTTTAATCAATTTGCAGTAATTTTCTTTGCTTTAAAATGTATTTTGTCAATATGCCATATATGGTAAAATGGCGCGATGATGTCATCGTTTTGAACGATGACATCATGATGGCCGCCTCCATTTATGTTCTTTGCAAATTGTAAATAGGTCATATCTCCTTTGTTTTTCATGGCATTTTGATAATTCTTTCAGCTTTTTTCAAGTTTTTCAGAGCCCTATTAAATAAATAGTGTTTGAAAATAGTGCATCAACCCCTTTAATGCGTCCTTTTAGGTTTTAGGGAGGGTAGGAACCAGGTGAATTCCACCACTGAAACTGTGCCTGACGCTTTTAAAAAGCTGCCTGATAAAAGAATGATATTGTGTTCTTATGTTTACTCAAATAACTAAATTTTAGAATTTGTTGCATTTTTGTTTGTTTTGATAATTTTCTTACTTTGCTAGGTTAATTTAATATAGCAGCACTTGAAGGCACTAACAGTGATCTGGAAGCGTTATGTGGGTCAATCCAAATAAAACCATCATTATATGTTTTAGTTTCATATTCTAGGTCGCACCATATATGCACTTAAAACTAGACCACATGATCCATACTACCCTTATTTAACTATATAAGAGAAAGAAAAATCACAGACATATTAATAAATTTGTTATTAGGTCTGTGGAAAAATGAAGTACTAAAATAGGGCCATTATGAGTAGTAAACTTTAAATAAAATAACATACAAGCACAGGCACATTCAAATGAGTAAATAATGGAAATACATAATGCGATGGATATTGTGTTTTTCTGTTGTTGTTGTTTTTTTGGTATTGTTGTTGTTGTTGCTGTATTTCTCTCTTTTAGTATGAATGGTAAAAATGTAATCCATTTAAAACAAAAAAAACACAAACGGGCAGAAATCTTCCACAAAAACCAGAAACATGGTATTATCTTAAATTTACACTGTATTATATATGTTTTAAATCAAAATGTATATACAAACCATGTATGAAAAAAATATTGAAAATAAAGATATTATATTAAAAAAAATATAATTGTTAATTTGAAATTGTTAGGTCTGGAAAAGTAGATAAATCGGCTGTTTTTTATTGTATGATCATAAATATTAATTCATAATTATAATGAATTATTGTTTTGTGATTGGCTTACACTTTATTTCAATTATATGTACAGCTGTTAGAAATAACGTTATTTAAATAATATTTATGATTTAGCAACAAAACCAGTGGAGTCATCTAGTTTTCCAGACCAGATATTTTCATATTAAATTAATGCATATTCAGATTTCATATGAAACTGAAGCATATTATGAAGGTTTTCAGTTTATTTGGATTTGGATTGCCACCCGGAGTCACTTTCAGATTGCCTAAGGTCCCTTTAAAACACAGTGAAGCGCTGTGGTCTAGTGGTAAAGCGTTGGACCCATGATCCAAAAGTCGTGGGTTCGATACCCGCCATTGCCATATGCGTTGTTTCCCTGAGCAAGACACTTTATCTGCATTGCTTAGTACTGGTTCTACCCAGGAAGACATCGAGAGTGATTCAAATAAGTTCATAGAGCTTTCGTTACAATAGGTGTAAAATAAATAAGTTTGAACTAAAACTAAAACACAGGTAAGCATTTAACAAAGACATTAAAATCATAATAGTCATATAATTATGTTTGTTTTTGTTTTTTCAGGAAAAAGCAAGTGGATCATGAAAGGTAATACTAGAACTTAGAGGGTAATAATGGTAAACACCATTCAACATAAATTATATATATCCACATTCGTGTTTTAACACTCACCCATAATTATCACAGTCAAAAACATTGATTTTATGACCAGTGTTGTCCCAGATCAACATGCACACTGTGTGCAGCCTGATCAGGGTTTACACTATTCATCACTCAGTAAGAATGTTTTCCAGGTGCGTAGCGTGCCATACTCATTTACTCACGTGAGTAAACTTTTCAAACGAAGGCTCAAAAAATAAAAACTCGAAAAACTCGAAAAACTCAATAAAAAGCTGACCCTAAAATGCACCAGAAGTCACATACGAGCGTTTATTTTTTAAAAAGTTCAACCCCCTCCCGCACCTACCCCCATAAGTAATTCAGATTTTGGTCACGCTACGCCCCTGTTTTCCATACCAATTTATATATAAAATATTACCTAAAGGTTGGAATTCAATTTTTAGCAGACGACTTTTGAAATTTGGCAGCGAAAAGTTTAAAATAAGACCAAAAGAGGATATTACTGTACCGTGACGCACACAAAAATAAGGTTTTTTAATATAATCATCACCGCAAATGATTTAATGAAGGGCTTTTGAACATCACCGAAAACAGCAGATTGTACCCTCTACCAGAATGTGGAGGAGTGTCATTTTGATCACTGATTGGTCAAATTATTTTAATGATGTCTAGTGAAAGTTGTGAATTTCTACAGCATTGCTACACAGGTGTCTCAGTTGTTATCATAGCGCATTGGTATTTTTTCGATTTTAACATTGAAGATTTATAAAACTTCAGTTCGCTTATTTGCATTCTTCAGTGTCAATTACAGCATATAATTATGCTTTGAGATTATTACATTGTGTATGCGATGAATTTAGAACAGGAATAAATAAACATTGTTTACAGTAAAGCTTACTATATAGGTAGAACAATGTAATATAAGGAGGATCTTACATGAGTGCCTGTTTAATATTACATTTATTAAACAAGTTGGATAAAATTATAGGATGCAAGTCTATTCTCAGCATCATATAAATTTCATCCAACGAGTTTAATAAATTCAATATTAAATATATAGGCATGAATGTGAGATTCTATTTATCACATAACCAAAAAACGCCTCAAAATCAACATTTATTATTGTAGCTGCCTATATATAAGGTTGTCATATGACGTCGTAATTCTTGTTTGTATGATGACGTCCTTTGTTGACTCGGTCTTCTTCGTACGACACCAAACAGTGGAACTACCTCGTCGAATTACGTCTTCAGGTATTTTGAGTAGTTAAGGAAATCAGGGAGGAAATTCCAATGTAATCTGAGTTGAACGGAAAGGACGAAACTATGATTCATCATTCATTTACATATTTATTGCACTAGTGTAATATGATAAATATATCATGGCTTCATTACACTCCCGAAATCACAAGTTATGTAATATAACATTTAATCAACTTCCGTTTTGAGGAGTGGAGTGTGTGGTCCAGTGGTAGAGTGTCGAACTCCAGATTGAGAGGTTGTGGGTTCGATCGTCCTCGTAGCCATGTTGTTTAACCTTGAGCAAGATAATTAATCCACATTGCTTAATACTCATAACATGGGCTGAGTATTAACTATCATACCCCCATCCAACCCTTTCTCCAAGAAGCGAAAACTGGGTTGGCTGGGGTATGAAATATAACCCTAATTTCAGCTTAAAAAGCTTGGAAATTGTAAAATTAAATCATTTAATAGGTCATTTTAAACAGATTATTGCATATTTTCAGTAAAATTGATTTTAAACATGTTTTATTTTCAAAATATAGTTTATAAAATCCTGCTAATATATGCTTTCCCCATCATGGAATAAAGGCGGGACCACGTAATGTGGTTCTACCCAGGAAGCCATCGAGAGTGATTGTTATAAGTTGCAAGAACTTGTTTTGCAATCGTTATAAAATAAATATGTTTAATCTAATATGAATTACATCTTCTTAAAAAAAAAATGCCACTCTAGGAATGCTGAACATGCTGAAAGGTATAATGTTTTACCATTCTTTATTAATTTGGTGTATTATGATACACGTTTTCAAGGGTGATTCTATTATAAAGATTTTGCTAGCTTATAATCTGACGTCCATAAGCAGTGGACACATTGAATGGAATTGGATTAACTCGAAAACTTCTGAACCTTATGGAAATTTTACTTACCATATTGTTTACAAATCAGGAACTCAGAGATCAAAAGAATAAGGTACTAGATATGATTAGAGGTAAAATCAGCCCCCAGTATTATTTGTTTTTATGCACAAATTTAGAATATCGTCTTTAGCTACAAATGGATCGAATCCATATTAAAACTAATAAAACATAAGTTTGAAGGCCGTAAATGAGTTTTAGAGCCTCACAGACAAGGTATTTCTATTGAAAAAGGACATTTATGTTCAGTTCTAAAATATGACAAAATTACCAAAAATGCCTATAGTTAAATCTTCTAGATAAATAAAACAATTACGAATACGGGTATATCTTTTGAAGAGAGTATAGTTATAATCAGTTTAATTTAACATACATATCAGATTGTAAATTTTATATTTTAATTATTTTGGGCCTCTTATCTGACATTAGATTGTCCTTATGCTGCAAAAGTCATATCTTTTCTTTATTAAAGGGACACAACTTTGTTTTTATTGCCTTTGACGAACAGAAAATAAAATCAAGCATTTGTTATGTAAATTATATTCCTCTAAATCTTACAGAGAATTTTTTCATACATTGTGATTTGAATGGCAAGTTGGCAATTAAAACAGCTTTTAATTTGTTGGTGTAATTATAAAAAATTTATTCTAAAAAATAACAAAAATAATGTATAAATGTGTTTTTAAAGTCTTTCAGTATATTAGCTTCTTCCTATCCTTTCCTTAAGAGTGGTTTTCCTATGCGAACACGAACCAAGCTGATCAGGGCTATGTTATACTGTCAGGTTTTCAATGCCTTTAACCTATAGCTTTATGTATACTGCAGGGATACTTTGATATCTCATGTGAGATTTGTCACCTATATTGCTTTATGTATACTGCAGGGTCACTTTGATATCTCAGTTACAAGAAATAATCTCCGATCTGTCACTCTATATTGCTTTATGTATTATACTGCAGGGACACTTTGATATCTCAGTTACCAAAAATTATCTCAGATCTGTCATCTGTGTTGCTTTATGTATACTGCAGGGACACTTTGATATCTAAATTGCAAGAAAGAATCTCAGATCTGTCACCTGTATTGCTTTATGTATACTGCAGGAACACTTTGATATCCCAGTTACTGTTACATGAAAGAATCCCAGATCTGTCACCTATATTGATTTATGTATACTGCAGGGACACTTTGATATCTCAGTAACAAGAAATAATCCCAGATCTGTCACTCTATATTGCTTTATGTATACTGCAGGGACACTTTGATATCTCAGTTACAAGAAAAAATGTCAGATCTGCCACCTTTATTGCTTTATGTATGCTGCAAGAACACTTTGATATCCCAGTAACTGTTACAAGAAAGAATCCCAGATCTGTCGCTCTATATTGCTTTATGTATACTGCAGGGACACTTTGATTACTCAGTTACAAGAAAGAATCTCAGATTTGTCACTCTATATTGCTTTATGTATAATGCAGGGACACTTTGATATCTCATTTTCAGATATGTCACCTTTATTGCTTTATGTATACTGCAGGGACACTTTGATATATAATTTACAAGAAAGAATCCCAGATTTGTCACCGATATTGCTTTATGTATCCTGCATGGACACTGATATCTCAGTTACAAGAAAGAATCTCAGATCTGTCACTCTATATTGATTTATGTATACTGCAGGGACACTTTAATATATCAGTAACAAGAAAGAATCTCAGATCTGTCACTCTATATTGCTTTATGTATACTGCAGGGACACTTTGATATCTCAGTTACAAGAAAGGATCTGTCACTCTGTATTGATTTATTTATACTGCAGGGACACTTTGATATCTCAGTTACAAGAAAGAATCTCAGATATGTCACTCTATATTGCTTTATGTATACTGCAGGGATACTTTGATATCTCAGTTTCAAGAAAGGATCTGTCACTCTATATTGATTTATTTATACTGCAGGGACACTTTGATATCTCAGTTACAAGAAAGAATCTCAGATATGTCACTCTATATTGCTTTATGTATACTGCAGTGACACTTTGATATCTCAGTTACAAGAAAGGATCTGTCACGCTATTTTGCTTTATGTATACTGCAGGGACACCTTAATATCTCAGTTACAAGAAAGAATCTCAGATCTGTCACTCTTCCTGGAGGAGGAACGACTTAATCATAAACAAACTAAACAAAAGGTAAGTTTCAATCACAAACTATACAAAAGGTAAGTCTCAATCATTAACACACTTAAAAGGTAAGTCTCAATCATTAACACACTAAAAAGGTAAGTCTCAATCATAAACAAACAAAAGATAATTACACACACCCCTCCTCCCCCACCCGCACGCACACACGCACACACGCACCACTGCTTTTATACTATAAGGTATAGTCTCAATCATTAACACACTAAAAAGGTAAGTCTCAATCATTAACACACTAAAAAGGTAAGTCTCAATCATTAACACACTAAAAAGGTAAGTCTCAATCATTAACACACTAAAAAGGTAAGTCTCAATCATTAACACACTAAAAAGGTAAGTCTCAATCATTAACACACTAAAAAGGTAAGTCTCAATCATTAACACACTAAAAAGGTAAGTCTCAATCATAAACAAACAAAAGATAATTACACACACCCCTCCTCCCCCACCCGCACGCACACACGCACCACTGCTTTTATACTATATAGGAATCATGCGCTGTCCTTAACGTCATTTTTGGCAAGTCGCGTAACAAGTTTTATTACTTGCATTCCTCAAACAGTTTTAATGGGTTGGTCCCAAACTTCATATAAATCACATAACAACTGTTCAAAATGCAGGGGTATTCATCACCTTTAGTGATAGTTCTAATTTTTGATGGAGCAGAATTTAAATATTTTGTTTCATAAACAAACTTTTGCACGGGAATTTTTTTATTCTGAACAGATTTATTTACCAGACAAAAAAATGTTTCACGGATTTAAACTTATATAAATGTAATAAATTGTGTCTAAAAAGCACCCACACCTCCACCTCACCGCACAACCGCCCCAAAAAAGACTTTGCCAGAAAGAAGCGCCGAACTTAACAATAATGCATTTATTATCTCGTTGGAGGAAACGAGCTCATTTTGAGGTTAAACTCAACCTAATTGATACTAAAAATAAAACTTTTAAACAAACAGTATGAAGCTTGCACATTTTTTATTTTACAGGGAGAGGAATTTTTAAGGGACAAAATTGAAGAAATGGAAACAGCACGTAGAAATGCAATTGCGTAAGTTAAATTACTAAGCTTTTCAATATATTCGAATATGTTAATTTTATCTTTAAAAGTGTTAAGTACCATATGTATTAATGATATCGTGAGTATTCAAAACACTAGTGCTTGGTATCACATCCAAAAAATGTATCGAGATATATTGCGATACAAGAGACTGTATCGCGATACGTATCATAATATATTGTCTTATATTAACTGCATTGATAATATCAATAGACTTTTCTGATTTCCTGGAAACTGATAAGTACTAAGCCTAGTTGTGCATATCATCATCGTGTTGAAAGATTTTTACTGCACAAACTTTGTCCGGACTAGATCTCCTGAATTTCAGAGAAACGTTGCCGAGATAATCAGTACCAGGCCTAGTGGTGCATATCATCACAGTGTTCTGATTGAAAGATTTTTGGCGGAGTTTTGGGCCTTTAAAGGTTTTAATACACAAACTTTGTCCGGACTTGTTCTGCTGAATCCCCGGTCGGATTTCAATGAAACTTGGCAAGGATGATCAGTATTAAGCCTAGTTGTGCATGTCAACACCATGTTCTGGTTAAATGATTTTTGGTGGAGATATGGCCCTTTAATTAAAGGTTTTACTTACACAAACTTTGTACAGACTAGTTCTCCTGAACCCCTGGCTGGATTTCAATGAAACTTGGCAAGAATAATCAGTTGCATGTGTCATTGCCATGTTCCGGTTTATTGATTTTTGACAGAGTTATGGTCCCTTATACGCAAACTTTATCCGGACTAGTTTTCCCAAACCTGTGGCTGGATTTCAATGAAACTTGGCAGGAATGATCAGTACCAAGACTAGTTGCACATATACTGGTCGTGTTACGATTGAATGATATTTGGTGGAGTTATGGCTCTTTAAAACATTTTAATACACATACTTTGTCCGGACTAGGTCTCCTTAACCACCATTCGGCTTTCAATGAAACTAGGCTGTGTATATCATGGTCTTGTTCCGGTTGAATGATTTTTGGTGGAGTTATGGCCCTTTAAAGGTTTTAATGCATAAGGTTTGTCCCGACTACTTCTGATGCCCTGCCTGGATTTCCATGAAATTTTTAGGGATGACCATTACCAAGCCTAGTTGCACACATCTTCGTCGTTTATCATGTAGGGGAGACATTTGTTTTTACAACGATTATATCAAATGGGTTTTGACCACCTACATAAAGGGACCCCTCTACAGGCAGTCAAAACCTATTTTATACAATTGTGTCTCGAGTCTCTAAATAACCATACCAAGTTAGAACTAGGGCCTCTTGTTTAAATTGTTAGCATGGTCAAGGGTTTAAGTTTCTGTTGTGGGTGTTGTTTCTTTGTTGTTGTTTTTTTGCAATGTTTTAACAATAGGAATTTTATGATGACAAACCTTGATATAGAGCCGTTATAGTCAGTAGAGCATCCACAGGACCTCTTGGGCCTCTTGTTTTACATTGTAATAATATCTACATATCAGAATGATGTGATGTAAAGTTTCTTTTTACTTTTACTGTTACAGAGAAAAAGAGCGTGAAGGTAAAGAGGAGTTGGAAAAGACTAAAAAACAACTGGAAACAGAGCACAACAACTTTAAAACTACAGCAGAGAGCCAGATAAGTAAGTACGGTAGTCAAAGAAACTTGCCAAATAATGGCAAAATTACACTACAAAACCGTTTATCAAAACTCTATCCATGTGTTCAAGTCATATAATAATGTATATGTGCCAATTAATTGTATAGGTTTATTCACCAGTTCTTAAAATATCCATGATTCAGAATGCAACAAAACTAATTTTGAGTTGGTAACTCTTAATTTGACGCTACATTTTTGGTTTTGGCCTGACTGGTTCAAACCGTTTATAGTGTGTCTATAGAGTTTGGATTCTCAAAAT
This sequence comes from Cyrtodaria siliqua, assembly GCA_037043455.1. Taxonomy (NCBI): domain Eukaryota; kingdom Metazoa; phylum Mollusca; class Bivalvia; order Adapedonta; family Hiatellidae; genus Cyrtodaria; species Cyrtodaria siliqua. The sequence continues at coordinate 5,961 of JAWPHD010004553.1, read as the reverse complement.
ATGTAAGTTATATAATTATATATATGCCTCAACATCAGTATGTTTAGAAATGGTGCACATCTGTTGTCTGTGGATGGCGGAATAGGGACTTTAATATATAGAAAACACTATGTCAGTCAGTGCCTTTTCAAGTACAATGGTACCCTAGATTGGTTTATCTGCTGTCGTTCAGTGCAATTCTGGGTACATCCTAATGTGATTCTTATTATGTATTTTTTACCGGATTGCATAGTAAATCCAGGCTTATAGTTTAGCGATTTCCATCTGTCCATCCATCTGTCTGTCCATCTATCATTTTGACGTTTTGGTTAAAGTTTTGGTTTAAAAGTTTTTATTTTTTCTCATTTCTCAAAATTGAATTGTCGGAAAGCTTTGAAACGAAACTTAGCACTCATGTTCAATATCATTACACAATGTTATATAACAAGAACCATAACTTTGTAATTTGTTTTACCTGGGTTATCGCCACCCACCACCCACCCCCTCCCACCCACCCACTTTTTTACTTACGTATTTCAGTAAAATGTTGAATTCGCAATCCGACATTTACACCACTGTTGGTGATTGATCACTTGTAATATATATTTTTACAACATATACGTGTATCATTTGCTAATATCTCTGGACGTGGACTTTACTGTTAGAGATTTTTTTTGATGGAATGTAACTGTTATTTACACTGTCTTGTCAGTTTGGTGGCTGAGGACAGGATAATTGTGAGGTTGTGTACACATAGAACCAATTTAAGCTAACCTATGCATGGGCCCTATAGCCTACTGACAGTTCCAAGTTGGTAACCCTGTCTTCACCACTCTTTGTGTTGTGTATTGTCCTTTGCAGTGCGGACCTACGGTTCCATTTCATTTGGGTGCTGTGATTTCTATAATACCATTTATCTATTTTTGTATAATTTATAGAATTAAAAAAGAAGGTCCCATTATTTTATTAAATTTTGATTATATATTACAGCACGAATGAAGAAAGAGATAGAATTTCTGCAGGGGGCATTTGAGTCGTACAAAACATCATTACACCAGGAAACAGACGACAAGTGGAAACGCAAACAGGAAGATCTCACCGCGGAGTTGGAAGCACAAAAAAACAAAGAAATCCACGAAATGAGTAGGTGTACTTGATGAAATAAATGATTGGGTGTTAAAAGTGTGTATTAAAGATAATTGTTTATTGTCGATGGATTTTCATGAAATTTTACAGGAATGTTGTTCTTGATGTCTAGTTGATCCTAGCAAAAATTCACGTTGATCTGAATTACAAGATGGCCGCCACGGCTACAAATAGATTTAAAAAAAAAGAAAGTTTGTAGCACCTACTTCTTGAAAACTATAAGTGATATTGATATGGGACTTTCTCTAAAATGAACAGCATGACATGATTTTGGTCCTTATCGAAAATTTCGATTCGTCATTAAACATGGTTGCCAGTGGCCACCTTTGTTTCCATAGAGTTATATAGTAAAAATTTGTAGCGACTATTCCTCTGAAACTACTTGAAGGATTTTTATGAAACGTAACTGAAATGTTGCTCTTGATGTCTAGTTGATATTATGCAAAATTTCAGGCCGGCCGGAAATTCAAGATGCCCGCCGTGGCTAAAAATATATTTTTAAAAAACAAATTTGTAACAACTACTTCTTGAAAACTATAAGTGATATTGATATGGGACTTTTTCTAAAATGATCAGCATGACATGATGTTGGTCCTTATTGAAAATTACTTTGATTCAACATTAAACATGGCTGCCCAGCCATCTTTTTTTACATAGAGTTACATAGTAAAAACTTGTAGCGACTACTCCTCTGAAGCTACTTGACAGATTTTCAGGAAACTTCACAGGAATGCTGATTTAGCTATCAAAACTTATCAGTAGATCTTCAAGGTCATTGACCTCTTGTTTCTTAATATCTTCTTCGACACTTGCAGGATCACCCAACTCCACCAGAATATTCATTATATGGATCCAACATCATGTGCACAATTTCGGGTCACTGTGACCTACTTGTCACGAAAAAGAAGTCACATCCAGTCTCTGCTACGACATGCATATCTTGCTATTTTCTCGCAGGAATTTTACTTAACTTCCCCAGAATGTTCCTTATATACGTCTAACATCATGTGCAACATTTCGGGTGGCTGTGACCTACTTTCGACGAACACTGTTAATGACATTAATATCTCTTGGGATTGATATTGGTGTTCAACAAAGTGAAACAGTTCAATTAATCATATACAAATTAATTTAAAATGAAATAAATAGTTCATTTAAATGCTGGGTTTGATTATAATGTGAATGTTTCATTATTTACATAATAATAATTATTAATTTTGCTTTGAAATTTTATTTCTCAATCGATTTTGAAAAGTAAGATGTTTTCATTTTCCCACTCAAAATAATATTCCTACTAATATATAATTGATACTTAAATTGTTTCTGAAAAGTAGAAAAAACTTTGACAGAAACAAGTGCCCCGAATAATAGAATAAATGACATACATTACTTGGTCCGAGTATTAACTTTCATACCCCATCCAATCCGAAAACGGGGTTGGCTGAGGTATGAAATAAAACCTTAATTTCAGCTTAAAAGGTTTGTATATTGTAAAATTAAAACTTTAATAGGTAATTTTAAACAGGTTGTCTCTGTTCTTAAAGGCTCTAAAAAACTCGAATAAAAGCAAAAAGAATTATTAAAATGCCATGAAAAATAAAGAAGATATGACCTATTGAAAATTTGCGAAGAACATAAATGAAAAAAAAAAAAAAAAATCACTGCAAATTGATTAAAAATAAATATACATATGTAAAATGTGTAAGTTGTATGTTTATTTTTCATTTGCATTGATTTTCTTTGCTTTAAAAGACATTTTGCCAATATGCCATATATGGTAAAAAGGCGCGATGACGTCATTCCAAAATTGCCGCCTTCATTTATATTTCTTTGCACATTTTCAATAGGTCATATCTCCTTTATTTTTCATGGCATTTTGATAATTCTTTCAGCTTTTTTGGGGGTTTTCAGAGTCCTTTGAAATAAACCTTGTTTTAAAATAGCGCATCAACCCCTTTAACATCTTACTTGATGGTTGACTTATTTATTTTAGAGACAAAGTTCATCCAGGAGAACTTTTGCATGTGAAATTTTATTTCTCAATCTATTTTGAAAAATAAAGATGTGTTCATTTACTCACTAAAAATGACTAAATGTTACTTGGTACTACTTAAATTGTGTTTGAAAAGTAAAAAAAGAGACTTTTACAGAAACAAATGCCCAAAAAATAGAATAAATATGTGTTCTTTGAGAGATATAATTCAAATGTAAGGATATATTTATAGATCAAAAGCTTGCTTAACGGTTTGCTTTGAAAAGTCATAAACATCTTTAGCAGAAACAAGCGCCTCGAATAACAGAATAAAGATGACAGATTTTTTGAGAGAAATAACTCAAATATAAGGATATACTCCCACTTGACTGTTTGTTTATTTTTTTAGAGACGAAGTTCATCCAGGAGAAGAATCTAGAAAAGGCGCAGTTGGGCAAGGACAATCACCGGGCCATCGATAACCTACGGAAGGAACATAAACGGGAACTGGATGTAAGATTACTTCTGATTGGTCAATGATTTATTATGAAGGATATCGTTTACCTCTCTTCGTTAACATAATGGTTATAGGCCAAATAAAAAAAAAAAAAAAAAATTCTATGTATTTATTTTATAATTGCAAATGATTGATGTACATGTTAATATTTTATTTCCCAAAAGAAATGAGCAAAAGAATGAGCATTATATTTGTATATGAAATGAGATGTTTAGAGGGTGATTCAAAGAAAAATAGTGAACAACTGTCATCGCTAAAAGAACACATGGCAATCTTGAAGTTAAAATTCAATGAGTACCTTTTTATTCTCTTGTACGGATGTATTATGTTGTGGTGTTGTCTGTCCTTCCATTCGTCTGTCCATCTGTCTGTATGTCTGTCTGTTAACCTTTACCTGAAAACTGATTGTGGCTGATAACTAAAGTATAAGGTCTACAACAATGAAACTGTAAACATCTTTAGTATGGTCCAATAAATACATCTGATAAAGGCCAATAACTCTCTGTTGATATGTTTTAAATTATTCCCCTTTGAAAAAGGTTTAACCTGGAACTTAACCTTGCCTTTTACACATGATTGTGGCTTAAATAATGTCCCCAGTATTAGGTGTATGACAATGAAACTTTGTACACATCTTCAACATGATCCAGTGAAAACATCTTATAAAGGGACACAACTCTCTGATTCATATTTTTTAAAACTTATTTCCCTTTGAAAAACTTAACCTTGCCAACGACAGATATATATGCCCTGTTAGGCAATGCTCTTGTTGATTTATTCAATGTCAGGTTTACTCTGAAAGTGCATGTAAATATTTTAACATAACTTAGAAACAATATGTTTTCCATCAATTTTACCACCGGTTTTAGTATTTTAGTATTGAAACATAATACTTAAGGATGTTGGCTGGACAAGTTTTGACATCTTCAAGTCTAAACATTTTATTTTTTAAATCATGGTTTTATTTGACAACAGAATTGTTTCATTTTTTCCATTCTAGTAGATATGAATATAATGTAGGATTTAAGATGGTAACATACCAAATTTTAAGCAAATTTCTTTTTTTCATATTTTTTCCGTCATTTGTGATCAATTTTTGTTGTCAACAAAATAGGGGGTATGGGTAGCTCTGAGTAGAATTTATCTTTTTGCTATAGAACAAATCAGATTTTTGTTTTTCAGTAGTGGAATACATATATAAAAGTAGATACTGAGCTAATTTTATTTTCGATCTCCATGACCTATATATTTTTTTACTTGTTTTGAAAGAAATGTCATAGGACCTTGACATATACAAATTTTAAAAAAAGTTGATCATTAGAACACATTTTTTTATCTTGAATTAATTTTTCGGCAAAAACAAAAGTGGGTGGGGTACGGTCCATATATGTTTGCTTTTTAAAGTAAAAAGACGAAGAGGATTACAATTGCTTTTGTATGATTTAAAAGATATGTATATATGCAATCAAAAATTAATTGTTGTTTTTCAATAAACATAATGTTATGAAAACAATTGTGAAAATGTTCAATGACAATATTTTTCCTCTTTTTAGTGAAATTTTGTTAGAAAGATGTGCTTTAGTCAATGACGTCTAGTGGGTAAAAAAGCGTGGTGACCTAGCCTTTTTTTGATGATTTTGAATCTAAATTATACCAAAGAGCTTTAATATGAATTTAAAAATAATCTCATCACTACGTCCTTTCCCAGCCAACCTCCTTAACCATTAGTTATTTCCTAACTTTTTGATTTGAATGATTTAAAAAATACTGGTACTAGAATGGTGATATTCAAATATTCTTATTGTGTAAAAATAAAAATAGCGTGACCCTCATGTTTTTTTAGAAGCAAGATTGCCGTATGTTCCTTTAATGCCAACATGTGAGTTTACTTCTAATGTAGACGAGGTGATTGAGGTAGGGCAAATATATTATCAACATTTTTGACTGAAATTGTGAATCCGTTCTCATTGAATGCTCTTTTGATGTTAGATTTTTGTATCATTTTTTATATTTTTTATCTCTGTTTCTTAATTTTATAACTGAAGTTTCTTGGAAGTTTACAGTATACTAATTTAAGTGTCACTAACACATAGTAAACATGTAATAATTACAGCATATGAAATGAAAATATCTATTGGTAAATGTGTATAAAAATGTTAATTTAATTGATATTTAATCTATTATTTCAAATCTGCAGGATCTGGAATTTGTAAGGACAATATCAACGTCTTTTAATTTCTAGAACTATGAAACTATAGAGGGGCCTTCCAAGAGTGTCGTAGGATTTAGTTAAATGAGAAAGTTTTTCATAGAAAATAGACACCAGAATAGGATAAAATCTCAAATC